>VXAA01007307.1:113876-180383 GCA_013399115.1 Anseranas semipalmata
GCCAGGAAAGCCGGGGTGGCCATGGTCCCCCCAGAAGCTGTCTCAGGCAGGAAGTGCAGGAGCAGCAGCACAGCGTGCGGCAACATTTTGTCCTGGCAGAGACAAACAAGATGGGCCGGAGCGCTCCCCCCCACCCCGCCCACAGCCCTCCGACACCTCGCGACAGATGCTCCTCATGGCAGGGACCAGGTTTGCCTTCACATGAAGGGCCCTTGGTGCTCAGAAGCATTAAGACCAGCGCAGCTGCTGCTGCCTCCACCTGCTGACATAGGGCAAGCATCACAAACACAGCGAGGCAGGCACAGCCCTGCTGAGAAGGGACACACCTGGTCCCCACCTCACCAACAGGGACCACTGTCCTGTGGCACTCCTCTGACACCAGATCTGGTCTCCAAACAGCAGAGACTTAAAATCATTTGGAAAAATATGGGACCAGGAACATGGTCCCATTCCAGAGTCTGACTCAGGTGCTATTTGTGGCCCTCGTTATCAGGAGAGGATGCTCCTCCATCAGGGAGGCAGTCGGCCACCGGCACCGTGCCGGGTGCCGGCTGAGGTCCTGGCAGCAGCGCATGCACGGCTCCTGCCAGCAAGCGGATGCCTCCGTCCCACCGCGCCCGGGCCAGGCGGAAGGCTCCCGAGCAGGCTGGCCCCAGCCCACAACCATCGGGTCACTGACTCTGCACGAATTTCACGCTGCCACGAAGGAGCAGATGGACAGCACTGGGAACCATCTCGACACACGCTGAGCTGATGTCCTGCCCGCTCTCCTGCTTCTCGTGCTTCCCCCTGCTCCGCAGGGGATGGTGGCAGCCATCCAGCCCTGCAGCTCTGTGGGGCCAGGCCCCCACCTGCCCTGGGGCTGCCGGAGAGCACAGACCACGTGGGCAGGCTGTGGGACAGATAGCTGTCCATTTGTCCATGGGGACCCAGCCCAGGATAAGGAGCCACACAAGCAACAGCAATTTGCCCAGGATGCCCCAAACCGATTTCACTCCCCCAGAAGGCAACTGGGTCTGTTGATAAAGGGAACACAACTTACTTTGATTTCAGGAAAGTTTTCAATATCGCATTACACAACACTAGCAAACCAAGCAGGAACCTGACCTTGCAGGACAGGAAGAGGATTTATTGTGGATCCCAAGACAAAATTGACAGGCCCCGATGTGCTCTATTGAAAAAAGGCCAACATCATACTGAGCTGCATGAAGAGAGCATCACCTGCAAGACAGCAATCCTGCCCATCGCCAGCTCCACGCCCCCCGCAGCAGCACAGACCCAGCACCAGGCACTGCCCAGGGGTCTGAGACGCAGCAGGAACCAGCCCTGCCCCTGCCTCGCTGCCCAGAGCCCCAGAATGCAGCCGGGGGGGCACAAGCCTAAACCTCTCCAGGAGCCCACCCTCTGCCTGAGCTGGTTTCCAGCAGAGACTTCCAGGGCCTCCAGGAGCCAAATTCCCACAGCAGCCCGCACTGCTGTTTTCTCACCTGACTTCTGAGGGAGATCTTAGCACACTGCCTCCTGCTTTAGAAATCCCCAGAGAAAACAAGATTCCTCCTCTATAACTACAAGCTCTGCTGAGTCCCATTTTCAAGTGCTTTAGTGCTCTCTATCTGTCCTACCATAACCCAAATTTTAACCTAGCCCCAAGTATCAACACTGAACATTATTACTTCCTGCGGCTTACGGCTACAAGGGCCATTAGACCCGGCTAGTGAGGTGCCTAGGCAGCGCTGGCCGAAGCCGGCTGTGCTCTAATCCCATGTTCACTCAGACTACAGTGCCTCTGTAGACAGACATCCGGGTTTGATCTAAAGATGTCAAGTGATGCAGAATCCCCCACAGGCTTAAGCTGCTCCAGTGGTTAATTACCTTCCCTGATAAAAATACGTACTTCGTTTCTAGTCAAAATTCGTCTAGCTGGAGCTTTCAGTGCCTGGATCTCGTTACGTCTTTCCTGCTAAATCAGAGCGCTCTGTACTTGCAGAAATCTCTTGATCGCAGCCTAGAACTACCTACGTCGCAAAGTCACCTCTTAAACTTCTCTTGGATGAAAAGTTCAACCCACTTGTGTCACATCTCTCACAGCAAAGCAGGTTTTTCAGACCAGGAACCATTTTTGTAGCCCTTTTCTGTGCAATTCCCATTTCAAGTGGTTTTCCAGCATGGACACCAAGAGCAATCCCCCCAGCATCCTGATTACGCCACGCAGGGAGGTACAGCAGCCACCCGACATGCCGGCACTCCCTTACACGCACATCTTTACTCACCCTGCCAGCTCGACATGCAGCTACGGGAAGCACTTTCATAGAGCAATTAGCAGATTTCAGCCACAGTAATGCAGATAACAGACTTCAGCATCCTGTCTCTGGGTGCTGGTGGGGAAGACGCCAGCGAAGAGCAGCCGCTCACCCCCAGATCCTGCTCCCACCAGCACAGCTTCAGCATAGGAAGGTCCCCGAACACCTTTGTGCAGCCAGCAAGCTGTACGAGGGCCAAGGGCACAGGTGAAGCAGTTGCCCCCCCAGCACCATTTCCTCCACTCCCAGCACGTCCAAATCACAGGTTTGCTATCGCCACCACGGCAGGGAGGAAGCAGCCACTCAGAAAGCAAAGCAAGGAGGAAAGACAGAAGCCGCAAATGCCTTAAAGACGTCAGGAGCTTGCCTTAGGGGGCCCAGCAATCAACGCGGAGCAGACCCAGGGCAGGCTGCCCGCACAGCACCCAGAGCCCATGGGGTGCTGCCTCTCCACCAGCCCCCCAGCTCCTCCCAGTGCCACCCCCGGCCCCGCCCCCCCCTGCCAGGGGCCGNCAGGCTAGCAAGGCAGGAACTTCAGCACACCGACCTGGCAAGCCAGCTGCACGCAGGGACACCCTGCTGGAGACGCTCATCAAGTAAAGTCATCCTGCAGTAGCATCCAGCCTCGGGACCAGAGCTGAAGGAGAAAACCCAGCTCAGGAATACTCACAGGTTGCCCGGCTCCAGTCAGCAAATCCACTCCAGCCGGCCCTGCCGCTTGAGAGGAGGGGTCCGCGCTGGGAACGCAGCGATGCACCAAAACCCCAGGGACCCTCCCCGGCTCTGGGGATGGGAACAAAGGCCGGCAGCAGCTTCCCTGCTGGCATGGGGTGCCGGGGAGCAGCCGGGGGGACACAACTTTCTGCGCGCTCAATCACGCAAGGTCCTGCTCCAGCCACAACTGCATCCTTATTTAATTCACAGCAATTATACTCACATTCTGCTAGACAAATAGATTTTACAAGCCCTCAGTTAAATGTGGATAATTACGGCTGCCTGCACCAGGGGACAGCCCTGCCCGGGCTCAGGAGGAAGAATCACATCCCGATTCCACTAATGCTGTAAATTAGCAAGGAGCATCCCAATGGCAGCAGAGTAATTACCAGCTATTTCACCCCCCCCTTCCTGTGGGCTGCTGCTCTCGCTTGCTTCCCCCCCACCCTGCATCTTCCTCCCTCTCAGTATGTGTGTGTTTTCAGGCATATGCTGCTGTTAATGGGGCTTCTGTCACTTCAGCTGCTGGCAGAGATTATTTTATCTTGGGAACCTCTTCCCATGTCAGCGCACAGACTTTCAGCTCTAAATCATCAACAGGGGAATGCACAGGTGTAGGGGAACAACAGAGGAAAGCATCAACTCTTGGTAGCACTGGAGACAAAGGCTCCGAGAGCACCGGGCAGGACGAGCCCCCGGCAGCTCCCCCCAGGGCACGGGCCCCAAGGCTGTGCTGGGGCAGCAGCCCCCGACCCCAGCCCAGAGGGGACAGAGGGGACACCAGGGAGCAAGGCAGGAAGCAGGGAGGGGGCACGGACACCCGCACTGGAGCAGAGGAGGACATTTGCTCCCAGACCAGCACAGGGAGCAACGGGGGAAGAGACGCCGGGGGACAGGCTCCTGCCTCACCAGGTCACCCACCAGCAAACACTAACTGCACACGTGGTTTGCAGGGGGACATCAAACCTGATCGCTTAACGAGCAGCTCAACTGAGACACAAGGCAGGAAAAAATCCACCCCAAAATACTGAGATTAAAACAAGCATGAAATTCCCTCCATGACCCCACCAACCTTTTCCATCGCCTCTCGGTGCCGCCGTGCCTCCAAGCAGCGAGCAGAGCCGCAGACCAGAGCTCCCGCAGGCAGCAACACCCCACTGCTGCCCTTGGCGGGGCCCTTATAGGGCAGCAGTGCTGCTCTCCACCCCAAGCCCTCGTTGCCGCAACCACCTGCAGGTGTGCCCAATGAAGGAGAAAGCCCATGTGGGCAAGGGAAGCCCTGGTTTCGGGGGCTGCCAGCTGTCACCCCGCAGTACCGAGGCCCCGGAGCTTTGCTGGGAACAGAGCGCAGCCGGGCACGATTCCCACCGGCCCGGCGGGGCTGCGGGCGGGCTGGGGCTGCTCTGCGCTCCCCTCCTGCAGCTGCCGCAGCAGAATAAAGATAAATAAGAGAAACAGAATGAAATCGCCGCATTTTTCTAAATGGTCTGTCACAGTAAAGCCCTGCAATCTAGCTTCATTAGGCCCCGTGTCCCTGCGATGACTCTGCCGCCAGCCAGCCAGCAGGGCCACCTCTCGCCTGTGTCCTGTCCGTCCCCCCGCATCCAGGACCAGCGGCACCCCGGCACCTCCAGCCCCACCTGAGCCCTGCCAGCCGCGATGCACGGGGCTGCGTGCTGCGTGCTGCGACTCATTGACGCGTTCCCCAGAGGAAACGAGGAGGATGCGCCGTGGCACCACTCCCCTCCAGGCACAAGCAGACACGCGGGATGGGGCGAGGGCCACTCTGCAGGGGGACACGAGGAAAGCAGGGCTGCCCCCGCACCCCCTCGGAACCGGCTCGGCCCCTCCACGCCTCAGCAGGTCCCAGCCTGAGCTCTTCCCCCTGAGCCCGCGGGAGGACCAGGCGGCCTCGGAGAGCTCCGGACCCAGGGCTCAAGGGGACAGGTCCAGCGTCTCCCCTCGCCCCAGCCTGTCAGAGCTGGTCAGTGCCCGGGCACTTGGGGAGACGCTTCAGAGCCCACGAGCAGGGCTCAGGCCAGGGGTGCCTGGGGGACACAGAGCTCTTCATTAAAATAATTAGCTTAACATCCTCGGGTAGAGGACAGCAGAGGTGGCGGAGAGCGGAGCTCCCCTTGTTAAGCACCGGCTGCTCAGCCCCGTTCCCGAGGCGGGACCCGGCGGCCCAGCGGAGGACGGCTGTGCCAGCATTCACCAGCACGGACAGCGGGCACCCTTCGCTCGCGCCACGTCTGCCTTTGCAGCCTGCGCAAAGCCTGTGCTACAGACCCGCACGACGAGGCCGGGAATGCTTCAGACTCCGAGCACCGGGCAGGCAGCGCCGAGAGCCGCGCGGCGGGGACACCACGGCAGGCTCGTGCCCCCGCCCTGCCCCGGCCCAGCGGTGCTGGGGACTCTGCCCGCGGCCGGCAACTTCGGGCCCCCGCTGCTGCACACTGCTGCTGGCACCGGAGGACAGGCGGACGCACAGCTCCCAGCATAAGGAGGCTCCTGCCAGGGAAAGCTCATGCGCTTTTCTACTGCTGAGAAGCTTCTGTGTTCCTGAAATACCATCTTCCCCTGGGCGACTTCGCATGCAAGTCTTGGGACTTGCCAGAGCATTAAACTGACATGTAGGTCAGAGTAAGGAATAGCTCAACGCCTCCAGGAAAAAGGGTTTTCCTTTCATATCCCAGTGCCTCCTCTGCAAGCTAGATACCCAGCCTAGGAACCAGCACTTAACAGGGGTGACCATTTCAAGCCCAGCGTGAAGCAGCGTGTGGGGGTGGAAAGGGGATTAAAAAAATTTCTGGGACCTGGTCTAGAGATAAGCTACCATTTCTGGGGGCTCTTTCTGGTCCCCAGAGCAGTACATCTGCAGCAAAAAGCACTTGCAGAATTTATAGCACCAGGGGAGCCTGGCTGGACACGGACAGACTGCCTGGACACCAGAAATGTACCACAGGTCCAGGGCAGGCAAGCAGATTCTCACGGTACTTTGCATTGCGGATGCCATGCCTAAGAACTGATGCTGCCGCACAGAAGATCCATCCTGGCCAGCCGTATCTGTGACCTTGGCAGCAAACAGCTTCCTCCCCTGAGCATCCGCTGCCTCGCTCTGCAGGCTCCAGCCCTGACCCGCGGCTCTCTGGATGCTGCATTTATGGAGCTCCCTGAGGGGTGCAGAGGAGGGATGCACCACGCTTCCACCGGGGGACGAGACAGCAACGCCTGTCCCCAGGGGAGAACCGCGCAGCCAAGGACCACGAGACGCCCGCAGCCCCGGCGAGCCGGGGGCACGGGAGAGGAAGGCACCGCGGCACGAGGCAATGCAAATTTAATGGTCCAAAGCCTGCGTGCGCTATGCCCGATGTACACCCAGATTGCTGTGCAGGGTGCAAAAACACACATGGGGTCTGGGAATCTGAATTCACCCGGGTCGCCTTACAGACCCCGGTGTCAAACCCCAGCACTGCCCCACTCTCATCGTAACACCATGGCGCACGCTTCCCTCTGTAGAAATGGGGGACGATGAGGCAGAAGTTCGCCTGATGAAGTGTCCCTGTGGCTGTGCAGCCGGAGCTGGGCGTGATAGATCATAAGAATAAAACCAGGAGAAGGGTGACACAAGCAATCGGCAGAGACTGGCTGTAAATCTCGGTTCTGATGGGGCTAGGGATGAGCTGGCTGGGTTACAGGAGGGGGTGAGCAGCGAGAGAGCAGCCTGATAACAAGCGCTGCGAGCAGCGCCTGATCCTGCGTCCCAGCTGATGCAGAGGCCTTGCTGTCAGAGAGACAAAGTGGAAGCGCTCAAGTGCATCATTGATTTTTAATAAAAGCAGGTAACACTCTGGAAACCCAGCACTTAGCCCCACTTTCTCTTCCCTGCTTGCCCAGTCTCCCCCCAGCCCCAGCTCCACGCAAGGACAGCACTGCCCCAGGGCCAAGGACCCCGCACAGCCCCTGCTCCGGCGGGATCACCCCACGCGGGGCTGCTGCCTGCCCACTTCTCCTCCTCCAGGCCCCGCTGGGATCAGGGACTGGCCCCGCTCTCCTCCCTGCGCCCACCCCCTCGGCCGGGCCAGAGCCAGGAGGGCGCAGGGCTGGCAGGCGCTGCCGCAGGACCCGCAGCAGGAGCCCCGCGCGTCCCCAGCATCTCCCTGCTGCCACTGGAGAGCCGGGGCCCTGCTCTGCTGCGGACATGGAGCGCTGCCAGCGGGACCCTGTCCTAAAATGCTGCATTTGCACCGGGCTGAGCCCCACACGAGGCGAAGCGGTGGCTCCAGGACTGGCAGAAGGGATGGGACAGGACGGGACAGGACAGGACGGGATGGGCTGGGGCACACGCGGGGGCAAGGAGCAGCAGGGAGGCTGGTCTGGTCCCGCGCTCCTGCAGGAAAGCTCGGTGTCCAGCAGTGCATGCACCTCTCCCCCGGCATGTCACGATGATTGAGTGCAGGATGCAGGCACCATAATGGTTTCATCAACTTAGCTACTTTTTATGAGAAATTTGTTCCAATACCTTCACTTTTCCAGGCTGTTGTCACTTTAACAGATGCCAGACCAGAAAGAATAATAATCATATAGGAAAACTTTGAACCAGAGCGAGCGGCTTCGCAGGGAGGGGGCAGGAGGTGGGAGAGAACTGATTTTTCAGGAGCTCAGAACAACTCAGAACTGCCCCAGCCTGAACCTGCCAGTGTTGGGAGATGCTCTTGTGCCCTCCTCTTCCTCCCTGGTGGGAAATAACCATATGCAGATATGCTGTAGCACTCATGAGACACACAGCTTCAGACAAGAGCCCTTCAGAGCCAGCCCCGTCCATCCCGCCCCGCTGCCCGCTGGACCAATCCTCTGCCCCAGTGAGCACTTCAGCTGTGCCTCCTCCCCACCTGACACCACTCCCGTACCTATTTCTGTCCCTGACACCTCTCGCCCTCCCCTCCCAGCCCCGGGCTCCCCACACACAGCTCTGCCGAAGCGCTCCGTCCCACTTGGCAAAGCACCTGACCTCCCGCTCCCCACTCCCACGCTCTGTTCGAGTGCGCAATTATGCCCCAGAGCACCCTGTCACTTACTCCTTCCACCCACAACTTTGCCAATTAACTTCAGTGCTCATCTGCTGCCTCCCTGACTGCGCCCGCCAGGGAACAGCCGCCTGCAGCCCGCGCCAGCCGGGCCTCTCCAGGCACGCACACGGAGCCACCGGGAGGTTTGAGCCCATCCTCAGCAGCAATAAACCACATTATGGATCAGACACAGACATGGGGTCTCCCTGCAGCTGCACCTGATGCTCTGCCAGAAATGCTGCCCAGGGCGCTGGCGCAGCACCGGCAGCCCTACAGCTGAAGGACGGCCGAGCATCACCGCAGCCGTGGTGCACGCCGCAGCCTGGGGATGGCCCAGCCAGCCAGAAAGCTTCCCCTTCCCGCATCTAGAGAGGGTTTTACACAGACAACAAGATAAAGCAACAGCAAATGGTGACTAAGCAGCCTGCAGGCTACCCTGCTAATTAGCTCCAGCTAAGATTTACCGCTTACACTGTGAGATTGCAAGCAGGGCTGAGAAGAGCCTCACAAGGGCAGGTGCTGCATCCCCCTGCCCCATGCAGGACCAAAGCGAGGGCAGGGACGAGCGTAACACAGGCTCCGTCCGGGAGCATTTGCACATCGGAGCCGCGCAGCCCCACGCCCTGGCAGCAGGCTGCGGGCAGGCAGCTGCATGGCCACGACCCGCGGGATGCACACGATGCTGTCAGCATCCACCTTGCTGAGCTGACACCTTCCATCGCCAGTGGATTGCTCCTGTCCTCCTCCCGCTCCCTCACCCCATGCCTCTCCATCTCCCCGCTTCAGGACACCCCACTTACTGCCTCTCCCCGCATTTCCCCATCACTGCTTCCTTCAGCATCTCCTCCCTTCCCTTTCCACATCACAGAGCCGCTCTCACCGCGGGCCAGGAGCCACAACGCTGGCGTGCTCCTGCTGCCAGCACCGGCAAGATCCACCCGCCCCGCTCCTGCCTTTCTGCTGAGGCCACACCAGGCCAGGGACCCACGACACCCTCTGGCACCACTAATAACAGCTCATAAATTGCTGCTGCGCTGGCAGCCACTGAGCAGCCAGGGCCGGGCACACTGGCTCACACAGCCCCGCGTGCTGCTCCTGGCTGAGCAGAGCCATTGCAATGCTGTTATCCTGCATTTCTTCACTGTGGCATTTAGAGGCTTTTTCCTTCCCTTTGGGAAATGAAAAACTGAGAAGCTTCATCAATCTAACAGAGGGGGCCAGAGATCATTTCCCCAGCAGGCCAAGCCAAACGTTTGGCACTCGGTAACAAATGGCAGCCACGTGCACAACGCTCTCGGCTCCGGCCTCCCCAGCCCTCGCTCTGTGCAAGGACAGGCAGAAGCGCCTGGCCCAGGCCCCGCCGGCACAGCACAGGCTCCCTCCAGCCTCCCTCTGCTGCGAGCTGCAGATGATTGCAGCTTGGTTCTGCAATAGTTGTCCCTTTTGGTGCACATCTACATCTGCCCGTGGAACAAGCAGCCCAGCGTCACGTCTCCTGGAAGGACAGGAGCCACATCTGCCCACCAAAACAGCTACGGAGGTGAGTGCAAATATGGTATCGAGAACAGCCAAATAGTCAGAGCCAGGCAGAACAAAGACACAGATGTGGTGGAAGGGTAAAAACCACAAATTAGCGTGCCCCCACGTCCTGCTGCCAGATTCACCCTGCCACTGCCCAGCAAGTTCAGACACAAGCATGCTGCCCGTTAGCCCAGCGCTTCTGTGGCTCCCCGCGGCTTTCCCGCTCCCTTCGGGCAGGGATAACAGCACTGCAGCCACGGACCTGGCCGTAGGGCAGCTGCCACCTCTGGGAAGAAGGACGCCTCGGCGTGAGAGCGTGTCCCAGCCCCAGCCGGTGATGAGGCGAACGCCGGGGACAGCGCGGGCAGGAGGCAGCAGGCACAGTGCCACCGCAGCCATCACACAGCAGTGAGCAAGCCCCTGCCCAGGGCGTCCTGAGCCAACCGGCAGACGTGGCAGGAACCCCCCCGCTCCCCTCACCCCGCATGGGAACAGCCACGCACTGACCCCTGGCCCCTGCACCCTGCCCAACGCCCAGCCATCGAAATGCAACGCACACCTCCGAACCCCGCGTTTTGGGGCGAAATGGGGTGCTCTGGCGACAGAGACAGTGCATCAGCTCCCCAAACTGAGACCCTGTGCAGGGGCTTTTGCAACGGCTGGTGCAAAAAAGCAGGTGGAGGCAGCGGGGCAGGCGGGAGAGGCACCCGGGGCAGCCTCCCCGGGCGCAGCGAAGCACCAGGAGCTGATGTGGGGATTCCCAAGGCTGCGAGTGCCAGACCTGCCCCAGTGCCGCCTGCTCCCGCGAGGAGCTGCTTCTTTGATATGAGTCATTGCTGGAAGATGAATTCTATTTAAAGGACGTTATTCGTAGAAAATTGAGTTTTAATAACAGGGCATCAAACGAGGAGAAAATACCAAACTTCCAAGCGGAGCTAAGTTTCCTTATGTTAATTTATACAGCACATTTACTGCTCGAAGGAATGAAAGTCACACAGAGAGCTCCTCTCTCCGACAAAAAGGTGAAGGAAGCCCTCGGCTGCTCTCTGCTCCTGCCGCACGCGGGAGCATCCCCGGCCGAGCAGGAGTCGGGGCGGCCGCTCCGGCCACGGCCACGGCCACGGCCCAGCCACGCGAGGAGCCAGGCTCTGGGCTCGCGCCCCCTGCGCCGGCACCGTGCTCCCAGAAGCCTTCGGGCTGAGCTCAGCCTGCTGGTGGGAGGGCGGTTAGAGACAGCGCTGAGCTTGCTTTAAAAATAGATCAAACCCTCTGCTATGGAGCCATTTTATTAGAGCAGCACAAGCTGTTTGGCTGGTGACACCTATGAGAACACTCGGGTAAGTTTTCCTTTATGAATTTGAAAAGCAACTGAGGGGAAGAACGACAAAACAGCAAAACAGACCTGTTTTCCAAAGAAAAAGAAGTGGGGAAGGAATACTGACCAGCATACCCAGTTCAAAGGGGAGAGAAAAGTGACCTCAGGCTGCCTTGTGCTGCAGCAGAACAGTGGCCAAGCCTCACCTGCTCGGTCCGGCTGCATTTGGGCTTTTTCTGGGACTTTCCTAAACCCCATGGTGCAGCGTGGCAGCCACTGCTCAAGGACACCGCCGGTCCCAGACTTGACAAGAACACGCACAAATGAAGCAAATCAAATCCCGCAGCTCAGAAGTCGTGCCGAAGCCCTACAGCCTGCAGAGCTGCTGGATGTGACCGCGGGAGCCCCAGGCTCCTCGGGTCCTCGCCTGCTCCTGCTCACTGTGCACTGGCCCCGCTGGGCAGATGCAGCAGGAAAAGCACCTCGAGATCGCAGCTGACAGAGCTTGCCAGCCTGGCCCCAAGTCAATTCATCACCTGATTTATTTCCCTGCCCTCAGCCTCTTCTCCGCCCCTCCCAGCACGCAGCTCTGCCTCCGAGGGGGGGAAATTACTGGGCCAGATTCCAGCTCTGCCAGAATTTAAAAAGTAATCAGTAACGGGGGTCACCTTTCCCTGGGTGAGGCTCCCGCTGCCATGAATACTGGATGCGGACGTGGAAAAAAAGCCAGCAGGAGAATGCGCCGGCCGCAGCTTGGCTCAGCGCGTGGGAGGGCACAGGCTGAGCAGAGGCTCCTCGCCGCCCCACAGGGCACGGCCGGGGAGAGCGACCGGCCGGTGGCCAGAGCCGTGGGCTGCGCGGGGAGGGAGCTCCAGGAACGGAGCCGGGACCCCGGAGCAAGGTGGGATGCTGCAAAAGCGCTGCCAGCTTCTCCCTGCTCCAGCCAGCGGCGGGGAGGTGCCGTGGGAGGCTCCGGCCGCGGGAGGCTCCGGCAGCGGAGGACACCCCGGCTGCCCGGGGACCCGTGTTTCGTGCAGTCCCTGTAAAGCAGCGCCTCAGGGCAGACCGATGCCCCCGCCAGACCAGGGCCCGGAGCCTCCCCAAAGGCAACCAAGGGGGCGAGGGTGCCCAGGGCCTGGCGAGGCTGTGGGCTTCAGCTCCTTCTGCAGAGGCTCTCCCCAGCTTCGGGCAGAAAACCCAAGATGCTGACCTGGAGGATGCTCAGCCTTCCCGAGCCGGAGCAGCCCAGCGAGTGCCAGACCCCAGGGGGCACGAGCAGAGCGCTGGGGGTGGGCGCTGCACCCCCGCCCCAGCCCAGCCACCTGCGCTGCGTGGGAGCCCCCTCCCCGGCCACCTCGGCAGCTCTGGGGCCCCTGCAGGGCAGCTCCTGCTCTGGGCTCCCGGCAGAGCCCATGCCGGGGGGTGCGGGCCGGGCCGGTGCTGCCGGGGGGCGGCTGTGGGCACAGCGGAGGGGCCAGGGCCACGGCCAGGCCATTCAGGATGTATTTCAACACAGCTCCGCGGCACACAGCACCCAGCCGAGGCTCCCAGTATTCCCCTTTTGTGCACGCTACAATTGACTCATGTTTTTAAAAGGAAAATTGTGGGGGGGAGAGAAAAAAAATACAGAAATGCCTCCGAATCAAACCTTAGAGAAAGCGTGGGAGCTCTCCGGAGAGGAGGAAAGCACTTTCTATATAATTCACCTTTTGTCATTTAATCACCACCCCTCTTGCTGCCAGCAGCCGCGCTGTATCGCTGGGTAATGGCCGTGTGCTGGGAAATCCACCTTGCAGCGCCTGGGGAGCGCTGGCTTCGCCTGCGAGCAGCTCTCCCTCCCCAGACTCCGAGCTGCGACCGAAAACTTCCATCCCCTGGCCCAGTTTGCCAAGGAGACAAGATTATTTCCTCTCCTCTGAAGCAGCTTACAAAGCAGCTGGCAAAACGCCAGAGTCTTTTTAGAGAAATGTTAATGATGCCCAGGGAAGAGCTAATCATGTGTCATAGAAACAACTTTGTGCCAGTCAGAGTGCTACAAGACCAAGCCCGGTGACACGGTGGCCGCAGAGCGAGTCCAGGACCGGGCTCCTCTCCGCGGTGGTGCGGCAGGGCGGCCGCCGATGTCCTGCTGCAGCCCCCACGTGCAGGGTCAGCTCCCACGGGCACTCGGTGACACTGGCACATCCCTCCTGAGCCCGTGAGAGCAACCGGCGCTGCTGCACGCCCCCACGGAAACCTTGGCACCGCCCGCGCCGTGGGCACAGGGGCACGGAGCAGGCGGCGCGGCCCCGCAGGGGGACGCAGCCGAGTGCTGCCCTGGGCATGGGGGAGCCTCGCGCCCCTGTGAGGCTACCACCCCTCGCGGTGAGCACCGCGCGAAGGGGCAGGGTGCTGGTGGGTCACAGGAACAGCTGGGACGTGCTGCTGGTGGGAGAGCTCCCAAGGAAGGGCAACACCAAAGGGAACGGCGGGGAACAGCGCCCAGCGCTTGGTAGCGGGGGGCAGGCGTGAGCACTGCCCGTCCCAGAGCTGCTCCCGTCCTGTCCCCGCAGGGTGCCCAGCCCTGCGCACGGGTGCTGCCGCGGCACCGCGCTGCCAGGTCCCGTCGCGGGCAAAACACAAGGGAAAGAAAATCAGATTTCTGTTTTCCTTGGGGTGAAGGGCTAACGTTTCACAGCACCCGGCAGCAGCAGAGCTACAAAGAGATGAAATGATCCAACCACTCCATGGCAGCCACCGCAGCGTGGGATTTCTTCCGACGCCCTTCTCCGGCTCAGGAAGCAGCACCGGGCAGGCAGGGCGCTGCCCTGAGGCCTGGCCCGGGCACGTCCCCCCGCTGCCTTTCAAGCTGACCGGTCCTCTAGGAAGCCACAGACTCCCTCGCTTACTCGGGGACCTCTGTCATGGTCTTGCTGCTGGCATCTTGCAGTCAGCATCTGTGCATGTGTTAGCGGGATGCCTCTGAGCCCATCTGAGAAAGCCTCTCCCAGATGAGCAAACAGGATTCTGGAGGAGCCAATTCTTCCAAACCTGTATTTTCTGCCCCTGCAACTCAATCGCTGTTTTGAGAAGAATCAGAAATGACACGGTAACATTTTGCAAACCGCATCTCTGAGATTTTCAGCATTTTGCATCCATTTGTCTTTAAGTTCCTCCCCTGATGGGTAGCATGACTTCCAGCAGGAATCTTTTCATACCTTTACAATAGTTTGCAACTTACAATAAAGGGCATCGTCTACACGTTTCTGGCAGCCTGACATTTCCAGCGATGTTGTGGGGCTTCCACACACAGTCCTCCTGCCACTCCGAGGGCCTGGCATCAACCCAGTACAGGAGGAATGGCTGCAGAAAACAACCTTGGCTCAAACGGCCATGTGTTGATTCAGTCTAAATAACACAATAGTAAACAAAAATATATCTGTAAGCTAGGGCTAGCTCCAGGAGTAAAGACAAGAGGACCTCAGAGGCCACAGTCTCCAGCTATAAGGCCAGCAGAGTTTTATTTAATGCAAGAGGAGTAAATAAAGTCCTCAGCAAGAGGAAGAAAGCTCACAGAGAACAGACCCAGAACTAAGCGGATAAATAACCAAGCCAACAGGATCTGAGCCATAGGAGGAGAGCCTGCAAGGAACGGGGGGAGGAAATATCAGCACAGAAAACCTTGTATGTCAGAAAGCACAGGGACAGAGAAAGGATTACCAAGGAGGCTGAATGAGACACTGCAGCAAAATAGTGAAAGGTTCATTAGGTATGTAAATAAAAAGATAATACAGAAAAAAGTGAGGCTGCTACACAGCATGGATGAGTAGAGATAAAACTAACCTAGGTGTTGCCTGAAAACTGATTGAACAATTAGCTTCAGCTTTCAGAAGGGATGGTGATTAACACACTTTCATCTGCAGGCTGCTTTACAGAATGAAGGAACAGAAATTAAAACTACAGTCTCCAAAGCAGGAGCAAAACTCAACACGTCCAATGAGTTTAAATCAGAGGAAGGAGGAAATCTCCATCCCAGAAACCCCAGAGAACTGGCCCAACTCACAGCCCGACCACAGCTTTTCAGCAGGCACGTCAGGCGGCGACGGGCCGCGTAACTGGAACCAGCAGCGCGGTGGCGAGGAGAAAGGAGCAAGGGGTAGGGGAAGAGCACACACAGACCTCTCAGACCTCAACAACACGTAGAGCAGCAGCTGAATGAACAACAAGGTGGAAATAAATGAAAAGCAGGTAAGATTGAACATCGCCTTACCAAAGGCAGGTCTTGCCAGAGCAAGCTGGTATCTTCCTTCAGGCAAGGGGAACGCGAGCAGCTCGGCCTTGGAGCCGCGGGGGCCGCCGGCAGCACCCCGCGTACCCGGCCGAGGGAGGAGGGGGCTCAGCCCGGGGGCGCGGGCAGACCTCGAGGGCTGGAGCGACTGAACAGCACAAAGTTCAAAACGCTGTACATAAGGACTACGCAAGAATTTCTGCTCTAACCTGGAAAAACACACAGAGAAACATCTAGGTATATTACTCAGTTACAAGCTGACTATGAGTCACCATCTCTTGCATCTGTGAAAAAAGCAAGTGTGTTTCTAGGTTGCCTGGGAAAGATATTTCCAGGAGAAGCCAGACAGCGCTCACACCACTGCGCGACGCTCTGCTGGGGCCTGATCCACGCTGCGGGGCGACCACAAAGACGGGGCCAGGTGGAGGCGGAGCAGGGTCGGGGGCAGCTCCCAGGGCCGGAGCACGGGCGTGCTCGCTGCAAACGCGCTGGGAGCGGGCACCAGGCAGGCAGCGGAGCTGCGGGAGCTCAACGGCCACGCTGGCACAAGTATCGATGGGTACACACGGCTGCAAATACACGCAGGCGGGGAAGCAGAAGGTTTCTGCACAGGGGAGGGAGGCTCTGAGACAGGCACCGTCCCTGCTGGGAGCACTGGGACCGTCCCCAGCAACTGGACCACTCGGTGAGATTGTGGCTGGGACAGTAGGGACCAGGATCGCGCTCTGGTTCTCTTCCTAAAACATGGCTTTAAACCGATCTAAAATGGTGCTCAGACATTTCAGCACTTCTGTTACCAGAGACGACGAGCAGTGGCCCCCAAGGGCCCAGCTCGGTCCCTTCCCTCCCACAGCAGCGACCTGCCATGCCCGTGCTACAGCTGCAGTGCTGCTGCTTTCCTCCAAGCAAGGTCTGCTGGGCCTCCTGTCACCTTCCCTGTCTCTTGCGGCTGCTGGATGTTTTGGAGAGAGGCCGAACAAACCCCAAAGCTGAGCACAAGCTAACAGCAGGAGCAGCGCCGAGGCGTGAGCCAGGCATCCCCCCCGTGCTGGAGCGCGCGGAGGAGTGCGCAGAGGAGCGTGCACTGCATCAGCTGGCCCGGCCAGGGCAACATCAGCTGCAAGCCGGGCACCAACACGCAGCCACGAGCGCTGCTGCCAGGCCCCGCTCCTTCCCACACTGGGGCACGGGTCCCCTCCGCTCCTCCACCCTGCAGAGGGGCCGGAGGCTGAGGAGCCTTCCCAGAGCACGGCAGCCCCAGGGGAGCCGTCCCGTCCTCCCATCTGCCAGCGACACCGCAGCAGAGCCCCTCGAAATCCCCAGGCCCTGCGCCCCTGCTCCGTGTCCTGTCCAGATTGCTTCGCTAACTCAGTGCAGAAATCCAGGCTGCTAATCAGATGGAAAGTCTCCATCCCATAATAAACAGAATGAACTATTTATAAACCTGAAAACGTCTTTATTATTATTATTATTTTCCCCCAGAAAAAAAAAATAAGAATCTCGCACAATACTGTTAAATACACCCCGCCAAGGACTCGCAGGTCTGCAGCGCTGGTACCGCTTCCCCAGGCAGTGCCCAGTGGAACAGATGGCAGTGTGGGCGTTAGGTACCAGCCTCCTGGCAATCTGAACATCTGTTACCGTTAGAAAATGCTAATTGCCATCAATCAGGACAGCACCTACCCACATTTACATGCAAGCACAAAAAAATTACGTCTAAATTTCTCTGAGTACAACACTTGCTGCATGTTAAGTAACTGGAGCTGCTCAGATGCTGCAACCGGGCTGGCACCGGTGGCTGCGAGCGATGGCCACATCTGAGCACCCGGCCCCGCTGACCCGCCCCAGCAGCACCCATGGGCGAGGGCAAGGGTCCCGCAGGGCCGGGCACTCCCTCCCACCCCGCCGTGCAAGTGAGCTCGGGGCTCCCCGGGCACAGACCGCTGTGACCGCGGCCACTGCAGGCTCCCCGGGCAGCTCTGCTGGGGCACGGCACGGTGGGGAGGACGACTCCTGCCCCTTGTGCAGATGCTGCAGAGCCGTGCTTCCTTCTCCTTCTGCACGTTGCTCCCCGCTCACCCAGACACGCAGAAACGCAGCAGGCACGTGCTGATGATGGCTCGCTCTGCCCACTGGCCCGGGGACCTCCGACATCTCTCGCAGGCAGGGTCCCTGCCAGTAGCATGCTGGGCCCATCGTGCCGGAGGTCAGGCTGCCTCTGCAGATCTGCAAGATTGCTGCACGCCTTTCGCCAGTCCTCCTCAGCTCCCCGCTGCAGTGTTTCCCATCACTCCAGGTCTGAAGCTGCCTACCCAGAGCCGCCAGCTCCACACGGCCCCTGGAAGCAGGGGCAGCCGCACCTGCAGCTCGCATCTCCCCGCACGCAACTCTGCGGTGAACCACCCGAATCCACCTGAGAATTGCCTCAGCCCTGCTGCTCCTCGTGGTCCACGCTACAGGAACATGAGACACTCTGCATCCCCAGAGAGCTCAGGAACAGACGAGAATAAAAATAGCTCCAATGCAGTTTATCAGATTTCGTTACGGGCTCGGAGATGCCCACACTGTCATAACGCCGCAGGCAGCCTCCTCCCGACAGCCCTGGGCAGCTGCCTGGGAAGCGCTGCCCAGCTCCCACGTGCGTGGCCGCCCACAGGCTCCGAAAGAGCCCCTGAGCCCCGGGGCTGGACCTGGAGCATCGCGGCCCGGAGGCGACCTGCAGGCACCGGGCGCCGAAGGGAGGAGGCAGTTCCTGGGCCCAAGAAGCAGAGACACAAATTTGGATCACAAACTCAGAAACAAAGTTGAAACAGAAGCAGGAAAACAAGTGAACAGAGCGGGGCGATGCCCGCGGCGCAGCCCCCCTGCCGCAGCCCCCGGCACGCACCGACACCCAGGGGCCGGCCGTGCCGCACCCCGACGGCTGCGGGGCCCCCGCCTCCCCCGCAGCGGGGAGCTGCGACTGCATGCAAATGCTGCTCCCGGGCTGGTGCCAAGATCTCCTCGTTCCTTCATTAATTTAGGGCACCTCTTTGTGCTGCAGCATTAATGGAGCTTGTAGGATCTGCAGGGGGGTTAAAGGAGCATGCTCAGCCTTACCCAGGAACCACTCTGGCGTGGACAGAAGCCCCTCCAAGTGCTGTTTTACCCACACTTCAGTCTTTCCTCCTAGAATTAAAGTTCTACGTCTTAACTGTGGGACACGTTATATTGCAAGAAGCACCTGCCGTGGCCAAGCTGCGGGGCTTCCCTGCACCAAATCCTGCTGCTGCTGAGGCCCCTGTTGGGGCTTTTGGACTTTTTCCAAAGAAGAGGGGTGGCAGAGAGGGGAGAGATCTCGCTGCTGACGCAAAGGAAATGGGGATGGGGGCTGTAGGAGCTGTCAGGGCGCGTCAGGTGACTCTCACCAGATGCATCGCCGCACTCCTCACGCAGCTGAGGGAGCAGGGGATCGCTGGATACGTTTGCGCTCCCTACAGCCACGACGTCGTGCTGGGCCTTGGCTCCATCCCTGGTTCACCCCACATCCCTCCCCAGCACTGGCTTCCTGACAAGCTCCCACTGGCGCGAGCAGGTTGCAACACCGCTGCTCGCTTCCTGGGGCTCCGACCATTACTCAGCAGCCAAGGGAATCACTCAGAGCTACAAGGTCACTCAAAAACACCATCTGTCCAAGCACCGCTTGCCTCACCCCAGAGAGAGCAGGAGAGGAATTATTCCAACACGCCGAAGGCCACCTCCCTCCCCATCTCTGTGCCAGCTCCGCGCCCGCATCTCACAGTGCTCGCCCGACCCCTGGCTGCAGCGAGGTGGGGGCCACAGCACCCTCAGCCTGGGACCTCCTGCACCCGCGGGGCAGCAGCCAGGAGCCTGGGCAGGCACCACCCTCCTGGGGCAGCCTCCCTGGGCTCGCAGCCACCTGCATGGAGGGAAGCAGAGACCCAGCACCAGCACCTCCAGGAGCAGAGATGGGAAAACCTCCCCAAGCGCCCAGCCGCGAGGCAAGGGGTTCGGTGCAGAGGAGCGGCAGGAGGCCACTGCTGTAAATATGAATGCTCCTTGCAGGCAAACACCACCGAGGTTGCCAAGATAAAATATATTCACCCAAGCCAACAATCTGGCTGCGGATCACTGGCCAGGCAGCAGGTGAGCGAGGGGGAGCGTGCCCAACAAGCGGTACAGGGACTGGTGCCCACCAGCACCGCACAGCCCCTGCCCCAGCGCCTGCGCTGGCACAAGCGCAGCAGCAGCCGGGGCCATGCGGGCAGCCACCGAGCCCCGGCTCTGCCTTGGCCCCCTCCAGGCAGCCCTGGCACTGGTGGGGAGCTCCGGTGGGCAGCGGCCTGCCTTGCACAGCGGGGACCAAGCACAGGAGCACGGCAGCCCCCGGGGTGTGCCTGCTCCAGGCCCCCTCCCTCCACCGCTGCGCCAGGGCCTATTTATGGGGAGCTGAAGTCACTTGCACACACGCTCTGAAGCCACCTTCATCTCTGCTTGTGCTACTTCTCCTGTACTTCGAAGTGTCACAACAAGAGAGCTATCTTTATCAAGACAGTTGTCCCCCACACGCGGTGTCCCAGATGCACTTTCGTAGCTGCTCGCAGCCGCACGCGTTTCCAGCCCTGCTTTCTCCGCCAGCAAAGGCATCGCGCGGCACGGGGCTGCCAGCGACGGCTGGGCACCGCACAGAGGGACTCTGAGTCACACCGAGCCCAGCCAATAAATAAATATTTGACTTGAGTTCATTTGCAAACTTAATAACGGGGAGCATTTCCAGCGCGCTCAGCAGGTGCTCAGAGGCACATCCCGATGCTCGGGGGCCACGCAGCTGGCTCTCCCGGCGCGCCACCGCCGCACCCCACGGCCTCAGGTGACAATAACCCAGCGGTAATGCCAGCAGCAGCCTCAGGCACTCGGCCCTGAGCCCCCGTGTCCCCACGCCACCTCGCAGAGGCGGGTAGCAGCCTGGCCATGGCTGCGGTGCTGGTGGCAGGGGCGGGCATCGCCTCCCACTCCTCGGCGGCCCCAGAACCCCAAGCCAGCCCTGGGGACCGTCCCGCCGTCCCGCGGCAAGCCCTGCTGTGCGCGAGATTGTTTCCATATGGGAGCAGCCAGCGGAGCTGCCAGCTCCCGGCTCCAGCGCTTGCTGCTACATCTGGAAACTCTTCTCACCCTTAATTGTTCTTAATGCTTTAACACGCGGAGTGACTAATAAGACACTAATTGGGCGGCGTAAGCAGCGAGAGACGGTGTGAGGAGTGTGGCTGGCAGTGCCCTCTGTGCGCTGGTTGTCTCCCAGCCACTTAGCTGCCATTGTGCTGCAAATATCAGAAATCACAGCAAAACCAAGTGCTTTTTTCCTTCTTGGCCTTTCCCAAAGCAGTGGGCAAACCTGTTTCCCAAAGGCACGGAGCGCCGAGCTCTACAGATGCCATCTCACCGTCCCATAGCCTCCCACGAGCAAGGGAAGAGAGGACGCGAGGCCTTACCCCTGGAGGGGGCGTCCCCCAAGGCGCTCCTTGTCCCCACAGCCCCCTCCCCATCGCTCCCCTCCGGCGAGCCAGCTCCTGCAGCACCGAGCCCAGGGCTGCCGGGGCCTCGACCACTGCACCACCGGCATTGCCTGCCGGGCAGCAGCACGCCCCACCAGGACGGGCGCCCATCACCACTGCTCACGTCAGGCAGACACGAGAAGACAAGCGATGAACGGTCACGGGAAGGCAGCCGCTCCGGATGATTTATGGGCAGCAGCTTGTTGCTGCTGGGGAGCTGGAGGCGAGGACGTTGGTTGCAGGACTGTGGCTCGGGGTGGGGAGGTGTTCGTTGCAGGCTCACAAGGCTGGCAGAGGCTGCGGACACATGAGGCTGCGCAGCCCCGATGCGGGGAGCTGTGAGAAGCCGGGCCCCGGGGACGCCGGCTTCTGCGCCAGCGCTGCCCAACCCAGCCCAGCCCCGGCAGCTCTCGCCCGAGCACCGGGACCCCCTGAGCCCGGGGGAGCCGCAGGCGACAGCCCCGCAGCACCTGCCCTGCCCCGGGGTGCCGGGGCTGCCAGCCCTGCCCGCGGCCCCAGGCGCGCACCACGCTCGCTGGAGCTGCTCTACAGCAGGAAATAGCACAAATCTTGTTACACACTGGCTAAGCCTCCCTGGGCATGTTTTCTATAAATCTCCTGGAATTTATTATATGATAACTAGCCTGGAAAAGCCAAATTAAATCCACAGCCAAGAAACTGACTTCCAAGTGTGACCTAATTTCCTTGCTTGGAGGGGAGGAGGAGAGGGGAGTCCTGGTGACAGGCGTTCCCGGGATGACCTCCCTCTGCAGCCACACACCCCCCATCCTCCTCCTCGCCGCAGTCTCGACGGTGACTTTGGGGATGGAGCTGCGCAGCCTTTCATGTCTAAGCGGATCTAGCACTCCCACTCGCTGGAACAAAAGCGCCTCGAGGGCTCCCCTTTCAGATGTTTCTCCATTGCTCATCTTCAAGCCTTCCTTTAAGGAGCGCTTTCCTCCCGGGGAGGGCCCGGTTGGATTTGAGGATGACAGGGAGCGTCTTCGCAGGGCTCAGTAACAGCGCGGCCGCTCCCTGATCCGGGCTGGTGCCCTGCCGTGAGCGTGAGCCTCGTGCAAGGCACCGGCACCCTCGTGTGAGGCTCGCGGCTGGCAACCCAAAGTCATCAGCGAGGCAACAGCAAGGAAGAGGCTGGTGGTGAAGGGAGGCTCAAGGGCAGTGCTAACGCAGCAGGGAGGAAGGCTGGCGGGGGAAGAGGCTCGGTGGCCCCAGCACAGGTGAGCCCACGTCTCTCCCAAGGAGCAGCCGGGCAGGAGCCGCGCTGCCAGTGGTGCGTTCCCATGGGATGGGCACCTCCTGCCAAGCCCCAGCAGCACTGGGCACCGATGCGTTTCCCTGCCAGGGCGATAACCCCCCTGCAGCATGTGCTCCCACCGGGCTTGGCTTCGCTTAGCTAAGCCAGAGGAGGAGATAAGCCAGGCTTTGCCTCTGCTGGATTGCTGGCTGGAAAAGGAAACCCATTTTTGCAGTGAAGACACATCTGTGAGCATCCTAAGACAAGAAAAGCACTGAGCATCTTTACTGTGGCTGGGGATGCCACGCAGCTATCCAGTGACAGGGGGACATCGCTGGTGCCACAGCCCCAACAGCGGCGATGCACAAATTGCCCCAGGTTGCTCTACGCCTACAGCTACCAAGCAAGCAGTCTCTGCAATAAAACTACCCTTTGGGGTTTGGCTTGCACCTGATTGCAAATCCCCTGCCGAAGAGCAGCACAACCCCCGACCCCATGCCCCAGCACACCACAACATCCTGGAGGAAACACCCGGTGCTCCCGCTCCAGACAGAGCTAAGGCAGCGGGCTGGCTCCCACGCAGCACGGCGCAGTGGGGCAGCCCCCCACGGCCCCCCTTCCCGCGGCAGCTCGGGGCACGCAGCCCCACGCCTCCGGCAGGAACAAGGCAGAGCCCGCACACCCCCGGCCCGGCCGCCTCCCCCCTCGCAGGGCACCGCAGGGCCAGGCGCTCGCGCCTCTCGCAGGAGCGGGCAACGCGGGGCGATGTGGGCGATGTGGGCAGCACGGGGCCACGCGCTCCGGCAGCCCCGGGGGTGGGCTCGGGGCCGGGCGCGGGCTGTTGTTCTGGAACGACGTGCACTGGCAGAGCTGCATGTGGGAAGCTTGCATAATAGCGCCAGCCCACACTACGCCTGCTCCTACCCAGCATGATCAGACCCTCGCTTTCATGAGCAGTAACATCCACCCAAAGTTTTCTAAAAGACAAAAAAAAAAGCTTCAAGGTGATACACAGAGCTCGGCTTCCTTTGCTGCCTTCAAACTGATTAATGCAGCTGGGGAAATACATCTGCACAGCCTCTTCACAGAGGCAAAGCTTCTCTTTAATCCTTCTCTCAGGACAACCTCTGCCCCCAGCGGAGGGACGAAGATTCTCAAAATCTCGCTCCTTACTTTGCGATTTCAGAGCATGCATGAGGGACGGACGGCGGAGCAGAGGAGCCGTTGTCAGAGAGCCACGCTGCGAGGCAGGGCCCGTCCCTGGCAGCACCCAGCCGGGCTGCCCCGCGGGAGATGCACGCGGCCGGCAGGCACCGCGCGGCGCCCCAAGCAGTGCCCCGTCCCCACCACCAGGTCACACGCGTGGCTGTGACAGCGCTGCCACAACCCCTCCCAGAGACACTGCACCCCCAGTGCGCACGGCGCTGGGAAGAAATGGGGACGATGGCTCGGCTGGAGGAGAAAGCCGCTCTGCCTTTACTGGGCTTAAACGTTAACTACTCAATAAGCTGGTGCAAACTTCCAGCACAGGCTGATGTCAGCATGAGGCTGCCTTTTATCCTATGCCACCTGAACTGGTGGGGACAGGTTCAAATTAAACCAATGGAAACACACAGACGGCTGCGGTGGCTTTGGCATGCTCCGTGCTGGGCGCTGCGTCCTGAGCACGGCCAGGCTGCGGCGGAGCCGAGCAGGGGAGCACCCAGGTCCTGCGCGCCCCAGGAGCTCTGCGCCTGCAGCCGGGTAGGAATTGCCTGGAGATTGCCCCACGGGGCAGCAAGGAGCCAGATGTCCCCACTGCCCTCGTCCCACGAGGACCGTGGCTTCTCCCCGTGGTGCTCCCATTCACCGGGTCGTTTCGCGGGATCCTGGACCTCGGGCACGTGTGTGAAGGCAGGGGGCACGCGATCATTACCTAGTGCTGGTGACAAGCACACGGTGGATCGAATCACAGGCTGTGACACCAGGCACGGCCTTTGGGAAGCAGGAGCTTGGCCTCAAGCACAAGCAGCCTCCACGCTCCCTCCCAGCCCAGGCTGCTTGGTGGGACAGACGTACCTGGGCGGCCGAGAGGAGGTGCCTCGTGCTGCGGGGCGCAGGCAAGAGCTCACGCTGGCGTTTGCCCCTCTGAGCTGTCGGGAAGAGCCGTCGGGGTCTCACAGCAGAGGCTTCTCAGCCTGAAAGAGAGAGGGAGAGTCTCCAGTCCCGTCCCTGTGTAGGCATCATTACTAATAACGGAGGAGGATGCAGCAGAGCTCGCTGCTGCTGAGCAGCAGAGCTTGCAGGGACTCGCACACAATTTGTCCCACTCCTAACAGCACAATTATCTCACGGTTGGAGAACGGCTTCGGAACGCATCCTCGCTGCCGGCACGCACACCGCGGCCAGCAGGCTGGACCAGCCCTGCCCACGCGCCCACTCGCCCCATCCCGCACCGGGCAGAGCCGAGCAAAGCCCCCGAGCGGGGGCAGCGTGTCCCGCCCTGGCTGCAGGGCGCACACGGCGCGTCCCCGCTCGGGGCCCTGGGGGCTCCGCTGGGACCACCTGTCGGTCTCTGCACTGACAGAGATGCCAAAAGCAGGATGCGGCACACAGGATGGAGACGAGGAGAGGCAAAGGCTTTTTCTGAAGGTGTAAAATACCCCACAGCCCACCCCGTCCCCCCCTCCGAGGCAGCCCATGGTCCTGCATCGCTCTCAGCCGCTCTGGTTTGTTTTTCCCGACCCAGGTTGAACAGAAGATAATTTACCAGCTTGTCCCCTATTGTAATGGGACTTTTTTTCCTGCTCCAGGTGGGGAAGACCATCAATCTCAGTGCTGAGTGTTCGACGTCCACCCCGCGACCTCCGCCAGGCAGCCCCCCCGCCCCCGCCGTGAGTTATGGAGCCTGCGGCGCGCGGCGGGACGGGCTCGGCGCTCAGCTCCGCGCCGGGAGCGGAGATTTATCCCCTCAGCGGAATAGGGGGCAGAGGCCGGCAGATAAGTCACTGAAAAGCTGCAGGAGCGTCTCTCAAGGTCCTCCAAGGTTGGCTCATTAAAAAGCAAGGAGAAGAGGGAAAAAAAAAGAGTGCCCACAGTGGCATGGCTCGCGAATAACCCTGCTGCCTTCTGATCGGGGGGAGCGGAAAGGGAGCGTGGAGCCCCGGGACAGCATCTGTGGCAATCCCAGCTCTGCTCCCGCCAGGACAGGGTGCTGGCCAGGGCTGCGCAAGCACCCTCAGCACCCCAAGCACCCATCTGAGCAGGATCCCAGTAAGGAAGCAGCGCAGCGCCCAGATGGGGCTGTCATTCCCAGTGGAGCAGCAGCACGGCCGCCCCTTCCTGCGGAGCTGCTGTAACCCTGGGGAAGGGGCAGGAGAGCCGGCAAGCGACAGCCACGGAGCCACTCAGACACTGGCCAGGGAGGGCGGGAGGGAGACGGGCAGCGGGACCCCAAACACCGCGCTCAGGGTCCCTCCAGCTCCCAGCCGGTGCTGCCGGGTGGGCACGCTCCCAGGGGTCCCCGTCGCTGCAGAAAGCCATCAGTCACGCAGCCTGGAACCGGCACCGAGCACCGCGCCTGTGAGCGCACAGAAACCCCCAGGGAGAAGAGGACCTGCGAACAGCACAGGAACTCCCCAGCCTTCCCAAACCTGCTGGAATTCCCCTTCCATCCAATTATTCCTGCTCATTAGGCTCTGCTCCTGATTAACACGCGTAGCAAGAGCGCAGCTTAACACAACCGTACGCTTCAAAGCCCCTCCCCAGCCCCCTCCATCACAGGCACCTCTGAAGTCAATCTGTCACAGCCCAATTTCCTAATCCACCCTGCAAAGAAACCCATTTGCTGTTCTCCCTTAAATTAAGCTTCTCTTGCAGCTCCGCTCCTCTCCTCCTTTGATTACTTTTGTTACCAGAAACTGAAGCAGAGCGCAGGGTTAAGTGGGGATTCAGCCGTCCGGGTTCCTGAGAGGGGTTTTTAATCACCCGCACGTCTCCTCTCCTCTCCCACCTGACACAGCTGCTCTTAAGCACCACAAAACCGCTTCCCGGTGGGCAAGGGGACCCGCGCCGCGGGGTGAGCGCTGCAGGGACGCCCGGCAGAGCCGAGCACCCGCAGCCCCGCTCCCGGCTTCCCCCCAGAGCTGCCTTTCTGCCGCCCAGCAGCCGGGACGGGCACCTCCACCGAACCCAGCTCCGGGCACCCAGCTCCCCGAAAACGCAGCGGAGAGCGGGGCGGCCCCAGGCGCCTCACAGCCGGCCGGGGCCCCACATGCTCCGCTGCGGCTCGGGGCTGCCTCCGGGCTCTGGCCCCACAGCAACCCCCTCCCGCAGGTCTGTGTTGATGCGGCTGAACCAGCCAAATTTTGCAAATTTGAAGAGCCGGGAAGACCACCGATCATCGCCTCCCATCTCCTACACAGCGCAGGGCAAAACCTTCGCCCAGCAGTCGCTGCAGGACACTACAACCGCCCGAGCCCCGGCTTCGCTCTCCCAACGCTTCCCCTCCCTCCAGCCCCCAGGAGCTGGACTCAGCGATCCTTGTGGGGCCCTTCCAGCTCGGGATATTCTGTGATTCTGTGACTATGTGCAATGAACGCAGGACACAACAAACATAGGGAAAAACCCTAAAACAAGATGAGACAGTAATAGTTTTTCAGCACCTTGTTTCCAAAAGCAAACCCCTGTGTGGGCAGGGAGCCAGGGCTGGCACGCTCCCCACCGATGTCGTGTGGGTGACGGGAGCCCAGCAAGCAGACGGCCCCATCCAGCAGCAAGCCCCGTTTCTGCAAAATCTCCCCCACAGTCGGGGAAGCCAGCGCAGCCCCACGAGGGCATGCAGACAGAAGACTGGAAGCGCATTGCTGATCCCCGGGGTGCATCTCTCCCTGCGTGCCACTGAGCTCTTACTAGACAATAAACCACTGCGATTAGATCCACAAACCAGCCCTGGAAGGCTGAGAGGTTCTGTCAAAGCCAGCAGCGCCCCAGGGAGGAGATGGAGCGAGAACGGGCGCTGCCGGCAGCGGCTGCAATCCCAAGGCCAGCCCAGCCAGTGCCGCACCCGCTCATTTTCGGGAGCCTGAGCCCCTGCCCCTGCCTCTCGTGGCAGGGACGCTGCCAGGGGCTGCTCTGCCCCTGCCCCTGCCCCAGCCCCGCTCTGCCCGACCCCTCCCTGTGAGAGGAACGCGCGCCCGGCCCCGGGGCTTCCAGCAGCGGGGCTCAGAGAGGAGAGCGACAGGAACAAGATCTGTGATGTGGGTTTCACTGCAGCAGCGGTGTTACGCAGAGATGTCCTTTCGGGCTGGGGAGGAGAGCTGTGAGGAGGCTCCGAAGGCAAATACAAGCAGTTATTCCTCCCTTTGTTCCAGTGGCAGGGGAGAGCGGGGACTCTTTCAGCAGAAAACGCACTGAAGCAGCACTCTGAGCCTGTGCAGCCCGAGATACAGCCGCCTGCGCCAACCCAGATCAGGAGCTATTTCCCACTTATCTGTGCCGAGCCTGCTATCTGTGCAGCAGAACACAGCATTTGGTAATAGGATTTTGATGCTGAACAGAAGATGTTTTTCCCCAAGTCTCACTTACGTCACACCTGGAGGTATCCATGGCCATAAAGGTGACACAGAGGAAGGCTAAAGAGCTTGAACTCTTACGCTGAGGGAGCAGCTTCTCCTTTCACTGCAAAACAGCAGAATTAAAGCAATCTAATATTACCTGCCCACTCAGCATCCCCATCCACCTCCCGGGGAGAGGAGGGAGAGGAGCTCATCCCTGCGCCCATCCCCACAGCAGCACCGGGGCCCCACAGCCCTGCGGGCACAGCCGCAGCTGCAGGACTGTCACCGTGCCGCACGCCGCGCAGCAGGCGAAGGGCGCTCGCACCAAAGCCCCCCGCTCCCGGTGGGCGGCGGGGCCAGGGCTGCGGGGGGAGAGGAGCAGCCAAGCCCGGCCGGGCCATCAGCATGCGGCGCCTGGTGCGCGGGAGGCACAGCTGGCAAGCCCGAGATAACAGGTTCCAAAAGGTGCACGAACGGTGCATGCTGCTCACGATGTGCAACGTGGCGCTCGAAAAGTCCTGAAAAGGCTGCGAGCAGGCAAAGGCTGAGTAAGCCGGAAGGAAAGTGCTCATTAAGGAGCGAAGCGGGGAGGCAGTGTGAGGCGCTTGGGGAGCAGGATGCGCCCCACTTGTAGCATTTGCATTTTCTAGCCCAACTCCAGAGAACAGGGAGTTATCACAGCCTGATTTAGTAAAGATCTCCGCTGTACTGAAGGTGCATTCCTATTAGATAAAAGAGGCAGGAAAGAAGTGAAAGACAGGCAAGGAGCGGAAGGAGAAACCATCTTGAGCAAAAGGATGGAGAAAAGAGCCTCGGGAAGTGCCCGGGGTGGGGGGACGGAGGGATCTGCCCACCACCCCCAGCCAGCCGGGACAGCATGCTGCGGAGCACGACCCATCCCATGTTCCTCAGCTTTACAGTCCTCTTGCAATCTTAGTTTCAGTTTCACAATTAGGAACATCACCCTCTGCCTTCCTATATGTTCCCTAAGGCTCAGTGGGAGCGCGGTGGCTGTGAGCACTCGGGGTGCTCTCCACCTCCGGCAGCAACAAACGTGGGGTGCAGGCAGAGCTTTGGGGCGACTGCTGCCCCGCAGGACAGGTCTGGGCATCTCAAGGGCTGGGGCACGGTTCCCTCCGAGCCCAAGAACTGGCTTGGCGATGCACCCTGCCCCTCTGACACGGCAGCAGTGGCAGCCCACGACTTCGGGGGTCCCGCGCTGCCACAGCAAGCAGCCCCACGAGCAGCTCGCCCGCACCCAGGGCAGCAGGTCCCCGCGCCGGCTCCCCAAGAAGGGCCCACGGGGCCGGCGGGGAGGGAAGCACGGTGTTCTGCAGGACGGGAAAGGCAGCAGCAGCCCCGAGCCGCCGCGGACACGCACCCCGTCCCGCAGGGACCACGCGTGGGCAGCGCACACCCAGGAGCCGGGGCCATGGCGGGGGGGACAGCGGGGGCAGCACCTGCTGCGGGGGGACACGGGTGCCAAGGCGAGTGTTGCAGTCTGTTTTTCTGCACAAGTGCATTAAGTATTCTGCACAGCACTTTTGCTGTAAATCACTTCCTATTCAGGCTCACTGCTGAGGGTCTCTGAAGGTCGATTTTCCATGGTTATGACAACAAAAACTAAAATTGGGTCAAACCTGAAAGGTATTATCTTCCTCCAAGCTGCTAAATGCACAATAGTAATGAGGTTGGTTAAGCAATTCACCCACAGACTGCATTATTTGCTCTGAAGATGTATTAACCAGTTAAATGAGCGTGATAAGGCAGCTCTGCTTATTTCTCTCACCAGCCGCACAGAAGATCTGAGGCGCTGGGTCTCCGCATCCCGGCTAATAACCGAGACCGCAGACATGCCGACAAAGGCGACCGGCGCCGCACCACTCCAGGCCAGGCTCTGCCCAGCCTGACCCGCAGTAATACAAAGGGAACTTTAAAGGCATCCAGCAGCTGAGAGCTATTTGAAAAAATAATTATACTTCCTCCCTGCCCTTTCTTTTTCTTCTTCTTAAACGCTCTCCCCCACCCCAGCCTCCGTACAAACCGAGCAAATCCCCCGGCTGCCCCAGGCAGCAGCAGCAGCTTTCAGCAGAGCCTGCGCAGCCGGGGGAGCCGCCTCGTCCCCGGGGAACGGCTGCACCGGGCCCACCTCCCCGGCAGCCCCGGGGCGCAGCAGCCACTGCCCCTGTCACGCACGGCACAGCTGAGAACTGCGACCCCGGTGTCAAAACCAACCCGCCCGCATCAGGTCATTGCGTGCATCAGAGAAGTCTCAGGGCTGGTACCCACGGCACCTGGAAGCCACTTGTCCCCACAGCTGGGCTATTCATGCCCATGGCAGTGTCCTCTCCGTGGGTGCATGGGGCTGCCCTGGGGCACCCAGCCCAGAGCCTCCACCGCCACCGGGCAGCAGTTGTGGGATGCAAGGAACATTTGTTTTTATGGGATTGCTGCTGCTCTTCCAAAAACAAACACCCATTAATGTAAATATAACTGATGTAAACAAGCATGACCCTAAAATCCATGTGCAGCTGTATGTAACGGGGGAGAAGGAGGGAGGGAGAAGAAACACTCCAATCAATCCCTAAAATGAGTAAGATGGAAAAGCTCGAACTGTTACAGAAAGCATCTGTTCCTGCTGCAGAAAGGGACTGCCCAGCGCAGAGGCTGAGCTCTGCCACACAACGCCTCCGGTGCCGCCCGGGGCCCCATCCTGCCCCCTGGTGCCCAGCGGGGCTGGTCCCACAGGCGGGGGGCGGCAGCCCCCCAGCTGCAGGCCAGGAGCGGCCCAGCACGTGCAGCACCGCCGCCTGGCCGCGGGATGCCCGCCTCGCGCTCTGCTCCAGCGGGAGCCGATCAGATTACGCCCCGAGCCTTGCATCGAGCTCCAGACAGGCAGGAGAGGCCGCTCGGCTTTCCTGGAAGCCAGGTACCCGCAGCCCACGACCCCACCTTACTGCCAGGGCAGTTACCCGATGGAATTTTGAGGAGTTTGCACAGAAGGGGGCCCAACACAGCACGGGCTTCAAGGGCCACGGCAGCAAACCCACCCACTCGCCCCCAGCAGGCGCTGGGGGGCGGTTTCACAGCACAGGGCAGAGAACAACAATCTGATGGGTGCTGCGGGGATCCTGGCCGCGGGAGCCCTCCAAGCACACGCGGGCAGCTGGCTCCATCCCCAGGGCGGGGAGCTCCGGGAAGCTGAGGAGCACCCACATCACCTCTGCCCGCAGCCCGCGGCAGCAAGCTCGGCGTGCCACGCCGGCCGATCGGAGACCGCCCGAGACGGCAGGCGGCTCCACCACCCGCAAGAGGGACCCAGGGGGCAGCCGGGGAGCACACGGAGGACGCGCGGAGGAAGCCTCCGTTGTTCCCCCCGGTGATCCAGCTGGTGGTTTGCCAGCAGGAAGTAGCTGCATGGAGAAGTGCCAGCGCTTTCTAGCACAGAAGGATGAAGGTATCCTGAGGTGGGATCCTTGTCAGCAGCAGCTCGGGGACCAGCACCACAACCTGCACCAACCACGTGACTAAAATACAGCTGCAAATGACACCTGAGGAATGATGGGGGAAAGAGACCATGGACCGGATCCGAGGAGCTGGACCCAGGAGGAAAAGGGTTGTTTCCTGGGGCTGGCACGGGTCAGGCAGAGGCGCGAGCGGACAGCAGCGGTCCTCGCAGCGGCCTCTTCCAGCCAGGCTCCCTCACAAACGGCTGATGTGCCAGGCAGCTTGTCAGGAGAGTCGAAGCCAGATCCAGAGACAGGTGGATAAACACGGAAAGCCAGCTTTGGCGCTCTCGCCCTTCTAAGATCTGCAACTCCGGACCGCTCACGGGCTCTCCTCTTCAGAGCAGAGCAGAGATGGAGACCAGCCGGGAGCTCCCCAAGAGCTGCCCTTCCCGGGCTGCAGGCACACACCGGTCTCTCAAGGTGACACCTCGGCTATTCGGGGACGTATTCATCAGCTCCTTCCTGCTACTCCAGTCATTATTAGATCTTAAACTTTCCTTCACCATCTGCCACTCACCACTCACATTTTAAGGACGGAAATGACAGCTTCCCCGTGATCAGCCCTCTGGAAACCCCATGGGGCTCGGTGCCACGAAACGAGGGGAATTTCTAATTCTGACTCGAGGAGGACTCGTGACCCCTGGCCACCCCGTGGGACGGCCGCTGTGCTCAGCCCTGGCTCAGAGTGGCTCCAAGCGCCAGCTACGCTCGGGCTCTGTCCCTGGCCTGAGCAGCTTGGGGTGGCTCTGCAGGTCCTAGCGAACGTCCTCGCTCCCACACCCAGGAGAGGTAACGCACAACGCACCTCCTCCGGGAGCACCGCTGACCACCAGCGCTCCTCCTCTGCCCCAGCTTCCAGCTGCACACCCGCTCGCCCACCACGTGCACCCAACTCAACGCACACCAGCTGCACCGACGAAACACCGGCTGGTGCCCGAAACCAGGGCTGGTGCCCAGTTTTGCCATGGCTTTGGGAAAGTCAGCCCGCCCACGCCAAGGTGCTCTGCTCGGGGAAACACGAGCTTCTCCTACCTCCGGGAGGCGTTCATGCCGCCGAGGCCCCGGGACAGGCGGCGCGACGAAGCGATGCCCCCGGGATTCACCCGAACGCCGCTGCCGTGCCGAGCTCCGCACCTCGCCAGCCCCCGCAGCCACGCGGCTCCCAGCCCTGCGTCTCGGGGCGGCTGCCGCAGCGCACGAGCCCCCCCCTGCCCTTTCCAACGCCGCCAGTGATGGGAGGGAGCTGGAAATGCCAGAAGAAGCGTTCCTCATTTTGAGAAGTCAGATCATCTGAAGACTGGCAACAACCCAGAGCCTGGAGAGACAAGCCCCAGATTTACGACCAGCATGGACGCAGAGACAGAAGAGCTTTAGCGAACCTGTTTAGAACCTCATGGGAAAGCCAACAGTGAAAGATTGGAGTGACCGGGCAACTCCACCTCTCTGCATTAAAAACAAAAGTAACGCAGGAGATGAGCCCACCAACCCCACGCACAGAAGGGGAGAGGGCTGCGAAGGGACAAGGCACCGGGGGCCAGCAGGACACACACAGGGACACCGGGTCCCTGCCTGGGGACAGCACAGGTGCTGGGAGAAGTGCTGGTGGCTGGAGCACCCCGCGCTGCTCACGGCACTCACCCAGCCTCCCTCCTCCTCCTCCTCCAGGGCTTCTTCCTCTCCTTCCCCCTCTTTGTCATTCCTCTCAGCTCACGCCTCTGCTCTCCTTCAGCTGCTCACAGCAACGATCCCGGGCACTGCCGCCCTGGCAGGCAGCTCCGTGCCGCTCCCAGCCGGGGTTTTAATGACACCCCCGCTGGCAGCAGGGGCTGATCCTCACCCCCCGTGTGCTGGAAGCAAAGCTCTCCCTGCCCTTCCTCTTCTGCAGAACATTTGCACCCAATGAGGCCCCAGCACGCTGCAGGGATGATCCAAGAGCATCCACCATGTGCAGCAGGGCTCAGCCTGGGGACTTGCATGATCCCCTCCACAGCCCAGCACCACAGGCTCCCCAGCCTCCCGAGATGCCACACAGCCAAGGGCACGAATGCAGCAGAGCCAGAGAACCAGGTGTTGTGGGGAGCAGAGCTGCTGCTCAGACCTCTGCACATGGGAGGAAGGGGCCAGGAGCAACCCCACGAAGTTCAGCAAGGAAAGCACCATGCCCTGTACCCGGAGCAGAGCCGTGCTCGTGGCTCTGCACAAACAGCCCCGGGTCCGAGCTGGGCTGAGCCAGCAGCAGGGCGCACAGCCAGACCCGGGGCTGCCACCGTCCCCCCGTGCTCAGCACCTGCGAGGCCACGTCTGGATCCTGCGCCCAGCTCTGGGACCCCAGGGCAGGGGACAGGTGCGGAGGAGCGAGTGCAGCAGGTGCCACAATGGTGGCCAGGGCTGGGGCACAGCGCAGAGGTGCCAAGGGAGGAGACTCGGGGGTACCAGGGGTACGGAGAGAGCAGACCCGAGGCAGGCAGCAGGGAGGGGCGGGGAGCTCCATTTGCATTACCCTACTTCCACACCAAATCTTGCCATCCACTTCAGCAAAGAAATGTAAGAGGCAAGCGGCAGTCCCGGAGCAGAAACCCCAGCAGCCACCATCCGGGAAACGCAGCAGAGACAGAGCCAGCGGCGGGCACAGGCAGCGCCTCAGCCCCACGCCGCTCGCGGCTCCCTGCAGCAAAGCAAGGGTTAATGCCGCAGCCCGGCCGGACCCTGCACGGCGGGCACAGAGTGCCTGGCTGCAGGCCCTGCAGCCGTGCATTAATTAACATTCCACATGTAAAGTTGGGATTGTAATTACTGCAACTGATTAACAGGCCGAAGGTAGCCCGGCTCCGAGGGAGCAGATTAACAGAGGCTCTCTCAAGCTCCTGCTCTCACCTCGGCACTGTCAATGCATCTTAAGCAGGGGCCCAGTGCCCCCACAGGCAGTGATTAATGGGCGAGCTCGGCTCAGAGGACGTGCGGTGGCTCGGTCCCCGCTGCTCTTCCCACGCTCCCCCCGGGCAGGGCAGGACGGGACGGGGCTCACGCAGCGTCCGGCCAGGTGGGGCAGGGGGGCAGCGCCCGGCAGGCTGGGGGGGTTGCAGGACCCGCTGTCCCAGGGCAAGGGGCAAGGGGACACAATGCCCAGGAAGCCACAGGCTGCAGCAGCTCAGGAAGCTCACACCTTTCCCATGAAACGTTCCCCGTAACAAGCTATGCAAACAAACAAACAAACAATAATAATAATAATAATAATAATAATAATAATAATAACAACAATAAAGCAGCTGGAGTAACCTCCCCTCACCCTGGCTGCTGCTCACCCCAGGACGCAAGTCCCCTCCTGCTCCCAGCCCGGGGGCTGCAGAGCCCTGGGCCAGGGTGCCCTGTGGGTGTGTGCCCCTCGCCTCCCATCCCACCGGGGCTTCTCACAGCACCAGGCAGCAGGAAGAAAGCTCAGCCCTGTCCCACGGCAGCCGCACAGCACCCGGCTCTGCCCCACGGCAGCCCTGCGCCAGGCCAGCCCGGCTCCTCACCTCCCTCCTGGTTCCTCCTCCAGCTCTGCCCTGGATGCTGAGCCCTGCCCCAGGGACATCGCACAAGCCAGCCACCACCCCCAGCAAACCACGCCAGTACCTTGGCTGGGACCACGTGCTTTTTGGATGTGGAAATATGTGAGAACTTCCCACCCCAAACCTCTCCTTTCCCTGGACCACCCCAGGCTCCATGCCCCGCGCTGCGTGCCTGCGGCACAGCTTCACCGGGTATCGACCTGGGGAGCGCAAAGGGGAGCGCCAGCAGGAGAGAGCCCAACGAGACTCCAATAATTACAAGCAGATAAGACTATCAGCTGTAATTAAACACTATCCACAGGCAGACCGCTTGGCTGCAGAGACTTTCTTCCCTTCTTTTCCCCAAGACTGCAAAATAAATTATCCTGCAAAGTTAGCAGAGGCTGAGCTATGGAAACAATTAAACAAAAATTAAATCTAATTCATTTATACTCTGAGCACAAAGTGGATAATGTGGGGGTTTTCTTCTCTCTCCTCTCTTTGCCTTGGTGTTACAGAGGACTATTATGGGAAATTAATCACGGGGAAAAGCAATGAACGTGATCTATCGCTCTTTAAAAGTGCACTGTAGTGATTATATAAAAATCTATTAGAGAGGCCAGGAAATTTAAGAGTGACACCATTTAAAAGGAAAAAGGAGACAGGGCTGGTGGCAAAGGGGATCAATTTCTGCACAGACGGATTCCTGAAAGAAGGAGCAGGAGGAGGTCGGGCCTGCGGGGGCAGCTGTGGGGACCCTGCGCAGGGGTGGTAGGGGGGATGCGGCTGCAGCCCCGGGGAACGCACGCGGCTGAACTGCTCCTCACGCTTGGCAACCCCCACGAAAATGCAGCAAAACGCCCCAAAGCAGAGCCTGGGCTGCAGCTGCGGGCAGCAGCGTCCCCGCGGGAGCACAGCACGGTGCCACAGGCTGCAGCCGGCAGGGGCACGCGGAGGCTCGCAGGCTGGCGAGCAACAGGAGCTGCTCCGGAGAAGACCCACCGCGACCGGGCACAAACACCTCCGGTGGGAGCGGCCTGCCCCCCTTGGCCAGCGGGGCTGTGCCCCTGCCCTGCTCCTGAGAGCACGTCCCCGAAGCACCGGAGCAACAGTGCCGACAGCCTCCCCCTCACACCCCAGGGACCTCAGCACACGCGTCCTGGGGATGGGGACACTTCCGTGACAGCTGCACCGCGCTTGGTGCTGCGCCCGCAGACAACGGCACAGCGGGATCAGCGAGGGCATCCGCGGCCCTGCCGCCTGGGACGCTCTGAGCCTCCAGAAGCTGGGCAGGGGCTGCTGCCCCTAGCCCCTTCCCCAGGGGCTTGCCCCCCTGCTCCTGCCCCAAACTGAGAAGTGCTTCAGCCCCCTTCTGCGTGCGCTTGGATGGCCCCTGCACAACCGCAGCATCGCGTGCCCTCACAGCTCAGGGGGATCCCAGCATTGCCCCCCTCTCCCAGGGGTCCCCAGAAGAGCAACCCCAGTCATTAACAATGGCTGCAAGAAGAGACCCCCGCCGCACCGGCAATAAAAGGCCGGTCCCTGCCTGGGCGCTGCTGACCCCCAGCGCCCTCTCGGCTGTTTAAAAGCTGTGATAAAACCTTCACCGAAGCAGATTCCACCATAGATCCTCACCCGCAACGGGTCTGGCCCCGGGCCAGCCTGACGCTTTAACGGCACCATTAATCCTGGGGGAGCCCGGGGGGGGGGACACGCGTGGTCTCCATCCCCAGCATGCTGCCAGCCAGGGGGGGCCCACAGCAGCCAGCCCCACCGTGACGGACACGGAGGCGCAGCCAGAAGGGGACAGCTGGTGTCCTCCTGCTCCTCACACCCCAGGGACCTCAGCACATGCGTCCTGGGGACGGGGACACTTCCAGAGGAGCTGAAAAGGGGATCCGGAGTGGCAGGACCCCGTGGCACGCGGACTGCAGGCACTGCCCGAGCACCGTGGGGCCAAAGCTGCAGCGAGCAGCGAGCACCACTCATCTCGCAGCATGCAGCAGAAAACCCTGCGCCAGCAGGAGCACCGGCACCCGCAGCACCCGCCGCGTGCCCAGGCCGTTACCCCACAGCCAATATTTACAAACACTGCGCTTCCACATTAACGTAGGCAAATGCCTTTATGTGAATTTAATGGAAGTTTCTCCTCCCTACCAGGCTAATGGAAACAAAACCCACAACACTCCCTCCAATGCATCTTTTCAATGATTTGAAAAAAAAATTTTTTTCGAAAAAAAAAACAAAAAACCCTTCGATCTCAGCAGCCCGTTTGTTTAGTCCATGCCGGGATTTAATTGAGAAGGGATGTCCTTGAATAAATGCAGAGATGTCCTCGCTCCCCAGGAAGTCTGCTTTAAGTTGTAAAATCCACTGTATGAGGCTTTGTGCTCATCCAGAGACACGCTGGGACAAGGCAGCCCGAGGTGGCGGGTGCACATGGACCATGGGGGCCCTGAAGCGCCCACAGGACACCAGGGCAGCGAGCAGGCTGCCACGCTGCGGAGCGAGGAAAGCACCAAGCACCCCCGGGGACGCTGCTCTGCCTGCAAACCCAGCCTAGGACAAAACGCAGCAGCACCTGCAGCAGCAACTCCCTCCCAGGCATTGGCTTTGCCAACACACCGCATTTCAGGCGCTGAGCCGTGCCAGCGAGTGCCCCAGGGGCTGGCCGTGCTGTGCCATTACGTGCGGTGCGCTGGTGACATGCAGGTGACACTCGGCATACAAACAGCCAGGTGAGGACCAGCTCTGGAGGCAGCTCTCCAGGCGGTGTCCGTAAGAGGGGCCCTCCAAAGCCCCTGCAGCGCCCAAGAACCCCCTGCTCTCAGCCTCCAGCTGCGGCTCCCCTCGCCCTGCCGAAGGAGGGGCAGCAGCTCCGCAGGTTTCTGGATGTGCCCGGGGCACTGGAGAGGGGAGCATGGCCCTGTAAATTGACGAGATGCCAGGGGAGGGAAGGCTGATGCTGCTCCAGCATCGAGGGGAGGTGGGGCTCAGCTCCCCATGGCCAGCTGTCCCCGAGGAACATCTCTGGAGGCTGGAGCAGCCGTGCACATGTGAGCCCAGGGGGACAGAGGCTCCAGGTTGGACGCAGCACCCTGGAGAAGCCACGCTACAGCACAGCAGGAGAGGGCAGCCTGTCCCCGAGGGCGCCCGTGCTGCCAGCACCGTCCCTCCCCAGACACCTTCCAGGCTGCCAGGCCAGGCAGGAGAGGAGGAGCTGCCGCAGAGCTCGTGATCCGGGCGGGCGGCTCGGAGCCACCGGCCGCAGCGGGCGGCTTCCTGCTCATTTCCTCCCAGCCTGCCAGCGCCGGGCACCTGCCAGGCACCCGCCAGCCCCGCGCATCACCCCGCTGCCCCCGCGCCCCCGGCAAGGGGCAAACCCACCCCTCCCGCCCTGGGAGACCGGAGAAGGGTCCTGGGGCACCCTGCAACGCGGGGGTGGAAGGAGAGCTGGGGAGGGGAAGCCAAGGCAGAGAGCAGGGGGCTGCCCCGGCAGTGCCGCGCCTGCAAGTTTGGGGCTTTTCATCTCCCACCCCTCCACCTCTCCCCGCCGCAGCCCGTGTCAGGCGCTGCTCAGCCGGCACGCTGCTCCTGCGTGGGCGTCCGCACCGCGCAGCTCCTGCGGCTCCCGGCTATTTTAGCCCGGCGCTCGCCCATCCGTCCCCACGCCAGCCCAGCTGGAGCACGGCGCACGGGAGAGCGATGCCCTGTGCCCCCATGGCAGCCCGGGGCCAGAGCACTGAGAACGGCCCCAGGGAAAAACGCCCTGAGGCTGCGCTCAGAGAAGCCCAACCAGAGGCCGGAGGCGGCTGGGGGGCACCAAGCACCCCCCGCTGCCACCTCCACCCCCGTGCCCCTGCAATGGAGAGAAGCTGCAAGGGCAAAGCTGCAGCCCGGGCCGGGACACATCCCTCCTGCTGCGCGGGGAGCAGGACGGGGCTTGTCCTCAGCCCCTGCCAGCCAGGAAAGGTGAAATCTGACCCTGGGGAGTAATTAACGGTGATAAAGGTGAGCACAGGGAGCCCGGAGAGGACACAGGGAATTCCCAGCTCATTAGAGCTTTGGCATCTTTCATCCCACGGTAACAGCAGCTCCTTTTCTCCTCGTTTGTTAAACTCCCCGTGCTTCCCGCTCCCCACAGGCCCGCAGCACCCCCAGCCCGCCGCCCCCCGGCCGAGCCTTGCAGCGCTGGGTCCCCTCCGAGAGCGCACCTGCGCCTGGAGAGCCGGGCTGGGGGCACCCCGCAGCGGGGCGGCGGAAGGGGAGCAGGAGAGCTCTCAGCCTGCTGGACTCCTGAGCTGCACGCACAGGCCTAAAGGCGAGCTGATTAAAGCAATTAGGATTTTAAATAGTAACATCAGAGTGGCTCATCAGCGCTGAAGAGGCAGTCAAATGACGAGTCTGAGGATCCTATTTAGGGATGGCAGTTGGCTGAGCATCCTGAGCCAGGCCCCCTTGCCACACGAGGCTCTGGCCGGTCCCCAGCGCGGCGGCACCCCGCAGCCCCGCCAGCGCCCACCCCAGGCACACAGCGCGACGGGGACGGCCCCTGCCCACGGGCACAGCGGGGGCCGCACCGTGGGGCACCCCACAGCACCAGACCCGGCACCCAGTGCTGCCCGAAGCGGCTGAGCGGGGGCTGTGTGGTATGTGGAGGAGTGCCCGGCTGCACCCCGCTCCCTTTTCTTAAGCTTGTTGTTTGTTTTCTGTAATAAAGGCTCTAGGAAGGAAAACGTGGAAAGAATTCAGCAGCACTTCTCAGGAGGCAGCACTGCACACCAGCAACTAAAAAGTACCTTTTGCAATAGATAAAACATAACACACACATTTTGTCTGTTTGGACTCAAAGTCTGATATGCCAGAGATTTAAGGCAGTCTGATGGGAAATCCGTCTATTTTAGTATATAAGAATCTCCAATCACAAAGGAATCTGGACACGAATACAGATGCAAGAATAGCATAAACAGCCGTGAAATGCTCCATTCCCTTCCTTCTGCTGCCCGATTTCCTACATTCGGATTTGTTTCTCGCTGTTGCTGGCAAACTCCCGCGCGCAGATGGATGCGGCACCCAGCCCGAGCGCCTGCCAGGCCGAGCACGTCCCCGCGCCCGGGGCTGCGGTGCCCGGGGCCAACGGGAGCAGCACAGCAGCCTGCAAGCAGCTTCCCAGCCCCGTCCCGACGGACGCGCTGCCCTGTGGGACGGGATGGGGGCTTGGGAGTGCCCAGGACAGGGCTGCTCCAGACCCACACGGTCTGCACGCTGCCAGGTGTGCATCCTGGAGCAACGGCACAAAAACTCCGGGCACTCGTACAGGAAAGCTTTCCCCTTTCTCCATCAGGAGTCAGGGGAAAGCAAGAGGAGATGAGCAGCCCTGAGTACAGGCAAGTCCTTGACGTGTAAATGCCCACGCTGATGTCCCTCTCACGGCAGCCCGGCCTTCTGCCTGCTCACAGAGCGCTTCAGCTCCGGTGGGGTCTGGGGAGCAGCCCCAACGCAGCGCCCGGCCGCCAGCCCTGCTGCAGGGAGCGCTGCCGTGGGGCCGGATCCACCGCTCTTGGGTGGGGAAAGGAGAAAAAAGGGCAGGAGCAGGGATCCTGAGCACAAGCCACTCGTCTGCTTTCTTGCAAGCTCTGGAGATGCTGTAGGAGGGTACTGGCACAGGCATTTACATTTATTTATAGGCATTTCTGTGGCACTCAATTAAACGCTGTGGTGGAGATATTGCAGCGTGAAGAGTATTTAGAGCCATTTAACACCTCTTAGTCGGCAAAAGCCCATCTGATGCCTGCAGTGAATTGGGAAAGCGCGTGCAGCAAGGGCAGGAGTGAGGAAGGCTGCCCTTTCACAACCTGCTCCTGACTTGTGAAGGGAGATGGGATGGCTGCACTCGTGGCGGAGCATCCCCGCGCCTCGCTCGATGCTCTGCTGCTTCCAGGCCAGCGGGTGAGGGACGCACCAGGCGGCAGGGCGCGCGCCACCCTCCTCCCACGGGAAGCGCTGCTGTCCCCCCGGTGCCGCGCAAAGGCCCCGGCCGCACACTGCCAGGCCCCGACACCACGCAGCCACGGGCAGTCAGCCTGCGGGGCTCCCACCCAGCGCGCTCGCCAGCACCCCCAGGCTCTTCCCAACCCGGCTGGTGGATGGGACCTGCCCACACCAGGCCCCGGACAGCTCTCTGACGCTCAGGCAAGGCTCCTTCACAGCCTTACCCATGTTCCTGCTATTAACTGCTCTGCAAAACCTCACTGCAACTTGTCAGGATAGTGAAAGACTGAGCTGGTAAATCTCCACATCTCAGGAAAGCCACCGAGGGAGAGAGTTCAAAGAGAAGGCTGACAAGCACACGCCAAGGTTAGCACTAATTGCACCGCTGCAAATTCACCGGTGACACTTTTGCCCTCTGATCTGCTCGCTCCCCTCTACCACGCTGCCCGGGGGGATTCGCCCGCAGCTCCCAGCGCAGAGGGACGCAGCACTGCCCGGGGCACCCCGGCCTCGTGTGCCGCACGCTGCTCACCGGCGGCAGGGCCAGGTGAAGCCATGGGAGCGCGCACGGGCAAAGCGCAGCCGCAGGGAGCAAACCCGCACCACAGTCGTACCGCGGCCGTGCCGGGAAGGCACCCACGGCCAGGGCTGCCCCTGCCCTGCCTGGGAGCACTCCCGGGGCAGGCTGCACCGTCACGGTCAGAGATTCCCACCTGGCCACGGTAGCGGCTCTGGGAGACAGGGAAAGCTGATTTTGTGGGGCACTCTGAAGGCAGATCCAACTCGGAAAGGGACAGAGCACCCAGGTGAAACCTCCCATGCTCCCCCAAGGCTCCTCTGTCCTCCAGAGCAGGGGAATTGCGCACGCGTCTGAGAGCAGCAGCTCCACTTCAGCCGAGCGCGTCCAGGAGCCCACTGCAGGTGCCTCAGCGTGCTGAGAGCCGGACCGCAGCCGGGCGGGCTTGTGGGGCAAATGCGCTTCCCTGCATTCAATAATTCTTCTGCTCAGTCCCCGTCAGCAAGGCAAGCAAACATCATCCTCAACGCAAAGAGCAGGACAGGGAGCCTACGGTCCTGATGGGAAAAGGGACGCATTTATCTCTCCTCTGGCATCATGGCAAAACAGGGCTTCATTACAAACCAGGCAAACTGGGCAGAAAGCCTGCCATCAGAGGCCAAAGCCCTGGTCAATCAAAATGCTGGGATGCCCACCTCCTGGCTCCGCAGCCTCTCCGTCTGCGCCACAAAAATGGAAAACTCCCTGCTTTGCTCCAGTGCCTCTGCAGGCTGGGGGGCTGCTCCCAGCCCTGCGAAGGGGCTGCTGCCACCAGGGCCTCACTCATCTCATGGGGCCCCCGGCACCGCATGGGAGCTGGTGGGCTCGGGGCTGGGCAGGCCCTGGCTGGGGCCACCTCCCTACCACCGCCGGCTCGCCCCACCAGCTGCTCCACACACCCGGGCTCATGTCGCTTGCAAATGGATGCAATTAAGTTGATACTGCAGCGGGACCGTAATTGCTGTTTCCTTAGCTTGGCAATATGACCCCGGAAACCCCCATTATACTAATCACTGTCAAACGAATACAATCGCAGCACACATAAAAACCTGGTGTACTTCATGGTGAAATATAACACCGCAGAAGGCTGAACTGTTCCATAAATCTGCTTAGCACTTAACACTGCCTGCTAAATGGCCCCGCTTAATTATAGCTCTATAAACATGACTTTATAGCAATATCAATACAGTCAAAAATCAATCCCGCTGATGGACAAATGGACAGACTCGCATCCTGCCGCCCCAGGGCTGGCCGGGCTCCTCACCCCGCACGCCTGGCCAGGGACACCCGCGGGCGCCGCCTCCCCTGGGCGCTCGGCCCCGCTCCTCGCCGACCCCAAGGCACCCAGCCCGCGGCTCCCGGCCCTGGCGTGCAGCGAGCCGGCCGCGCTCGGCTGGAAGTGGTTCCCAACCTGCCTTTGCCCAGTGCTGCCGAAGCCGCAGACAAGACATTAGCATTACAACCCACACTGATCTTTGTCAATTATGCTACAGTATTTGAGCTCTAACCAGCTTTAAATTGAATCAGGACGAAATCATCAGTATAAAAAGAGCCCGCACCAGCCTTTCAATTCCAGCACTGGGGAAAAAAAAGTTATACATCTCATAATGGCCTTCTACCCCATAATGAACAGGAAAAATAAATTAGATTCCCAGCTAAGGGTATATTTATACAATTTCATTATGTGCCCATGAGCAAGTCTGGTTTTCACCAAGATAAAAATGAGCTCTCAGCAATGCTCGTACTAAATAAATGGAGTGATTTAACAGCTTAACAAGGAGTGCGATAGAAGGGTTGAGGAACAATGTCAAAAATGGAAAATAAAAATAAAAAAAATTGAAATGCTTGTGCTTTTCGAGCTGCGCTGCTGCTACACTGCAGGACCGCGCCGCATCCTGCGCCCAGCACCTCCACCCGCAGGCGCTTGCAGGCGGCGGAGCAGGGACCGCGCGCTCGTCCCCCGGCCGCAGGCACACGGCATAACATCCCTGCCAGAGCAGCACGCGGGAGCAGCCTTCCTCCTCTCTCCGTTGTTTTCTGGCTGTGCAATTTACAAGTGATCCTTGTGAGTCAAAAATTACAACATCGCGTTCCTCTCCTCACTGGTGTTCTGCTGGGCAGGGGCACGAGCGGGTCCAGCTCCCCGGCCGCTCCCTCGCTGTGAGCCGTCCCCGCGGCTGCTCAGGCTGCAGGTGCCAGGAGCAGCAAGCAGCTGGGATCTCTGTGGCAGATTTGGGGCTGGAAGGCGACATTTGCACTCTGGAAGTTGCTGCAGACTCTGAAACGTTCGGGTGAAGCGAGGGCCGTGCCCGCAGCGTGGCGGACACGGAGGAGGTTGGCAGGGGCTGGGGGAGCAGCGCAGCACCCGGCCGCCGCTGCCCACCGCAGAAAGAGCCAGCCCCGGGGCAGTGGCAGTCCCACAGGGCTCGGCCGCTTGGGACGCGGCCTCGAGCACGAGGCCCCCACCAGAGCAAACGGGCACATGGGGCCACAGCACCCCAGGGATGTGCTTAAAATTCAAAGCCAGCTGTCTCCAGAAGAGGGGCATAGCGAGAACCTCTTTCTGCTGAAACAAGAACAGGAATTACTTTGCTTCTTTTTCTTGAAGCTATTTAAATATTTTCTCCTGCTGATTAATTTGCCGCTCCCCACGGCTCAGCACGGCTGCTCCTGAGCCAGCGCAGATGCCCGCTCCGAGGAGCCCCTCGGCGCCCCCGGGCAGCGAGCTGCGCGGCACCCACCCCCCCGGGAGAGGCCCCCGTGCGGCCCGGCCCCAGGCAGCAGCACGCTGCAAACTCTCCTGGGAATTGCCCGTGTCCCCTGGGTGCCCCAGCAAAGCAAAGCCGTTCGAAGCGGAGCCCAGGCAAGCAACAGCTCCCGTTGTCACTTGCGCAGACATGTAGCAAGCCGATTCCTTCTCCCCTCTTTCCCACAATCCAGATGCAATCCCATGGCAGCAGGAATGAGCTGCATGATCTCACTTCACTAAAGGAAAGCGGCAGAACAGCACGATCCCGGGGTGAGGAAGGGCACCACTCCCTCCACGCGCACTGGACGTGTGCTGGGCATGGATGGGTGCAGGAGCACTTGGAGCATGGCGGGAGGCCAGTCAGCACCGCTGCGTGCAGCCACCAGCACCGACCCACCCATGGGCTGCGAGGGTGCAGCACGCTCGCCCCAGGGCCAAAGCACCGAGGGAGCCGGGAGCTCGCCTGCGCCCACCCCACAGGGGCTGCACGCGGCGTGGCACAGCACGGCTGTCACACCACGGCACCGCGGTCACGGGGCTCGAGCAGCACTGTCCCTGTCGGCTGACACTTCAAAGCCCGGCTCTTCCAGCCGGCTGCCTCGTGCGCGCAGCCCGTATTCCCTTCCAACCAATTTCACTGAGCCCAGAGGGAAATTCTTAATTCCCTTCTCCAAGTGCAGCCTGTTTAATCAACCTCCTATTATCCAATTCGGCCGCGAGCTGAAACCCAGGCTTGCTTTTCACGCTACTTTTCCAACCTCCCTGCTCCTCGGAGGCTGCAGCGTGTCCTCGCCTCGTGAAGCCCCGCGTGCAGCTCGCCGGGAGAGGACCCGGCCAAGCCGCCGGCGCCCACCCGCACCTGCGGACGGAGGAGCTGCAGGAGCCCTGCGCCCTCCGCGAGGCTAGCTGCTCCTGGGGAAGGCTCTTCCCACCCCACCTTCTGCTGCTACCGAAAAGAGCACGTCAGATCCCCCCGGCCCGGACCACACATCCATCTGGGCTCAGCATTGTGTGTCTTCTCCAGCACAGGCAGGCTGATCCTAAATCCATAACCCACACTTGAATAGCTCATCCATTTAATGGCAGATAGCTGCCAGCAGGCAAATCTGTCCTCTCAGCAGCAGCAAAACCAGAGCTAAGCAGTTGCCTTTTTTTTGTTTTTTTTTCCCTTTTTAAATCAATTGTGAGGCCACATGGTCCACCGGAGTGATCTGGAGACCAGGAGACATCCCCAAGAAGGAGCTGGCGGACTTGGCTGCGTATCACAGCTCTCCTGCCACAAGGTGACATTTCCCCCTCCATCCTCCCTGCCCCAGGGAGCTGGGAGGATTAATAGTTCAACGGGGCTTTGGAAATATGTGTGCTGAGAGTTATGAGCCTGATTCATAATAGGAGTTCCCTCCCCTGCTGCAGAGATTAATCGCCAGTACAAACGCAAACACCATTTGGGCTCAACTGTCCCAAAACGCAGCACAGCTGGAGAGGAAGAGGAATGCTCTCCCTGCGCGCTCCGCGCAGCTCTCGCCTGATAATGGAGTTTGTGCTTCTCAGTGTTGTTGTAGCCTTTTGTCTGTGCCTTTGCCTCGAATATTATGGAAAAATAATTTTGTTGTGGAGAGTATCAGTTCAAAAGCTACTGAACGCTGCATGCAAACAAGCCACAAGCTCTGAAGCCTGACCACGCTTCCTATTATTGGAAAGAATTACTGAGCAGCCTGGAAGAGAGCTCTGCTCCAGCCCTTCGCACGGGAGAGCTGAGGAAGTCAGCCCACAGAGGGGCACAGGCTGGTTAACAGCTGATTTACCTTCAAAGGCCTCAAAAAATGCAGCAAGAGCCCAAAATCATCCCCAGAGGAGCCGCCCCCTGTCCCAGCTGCTGGAGCGGCGGGACGTGCCACCTGCGCACCCCTCGCTGCTCCCTGGCCCCAGGGAGGCCCCAGGTGCCTGCGGGGGCCGGGACCAGTCTCACGCGACGCCCCGTGCCGCGGCACTCAGCTCCCACCGCCAGAACGCCCCAGCCCAGCTCGCCGCCCCGGCTGGCGGCTCCCCGCGTTCGCGCCGTCCCCCTTCCCTCCTAACCTTCACGTGGGATTGAGATCTCTTTCCCAAGGAAGGCAAAGACCAGCAACACGACGCGCTACCTCAGCTGCTTCGCAACGAGCTCTTGTGTCCCTCTAATATAAATAATGGCCAGATAATTTTTAACACAATATTTTAACCAGCCCCAACTCAAGCAGTTTCCTGGGTTGCTGGAACCCTTTACAACCCCCGGAAGGCTTAGCAAATGATTTCTCTCTTTCCTTTCGACTCGGGAGAAGGAGAGGTATGTCGGCTCAATAGTAATTAGAGTGAACTGCAGCTTTTAAGCAGCCAAAGCTCATGTTCCCACTGAGATGCAGGATTGATCTAATCAGACACTGGGGTCAGATAACAAAAAAAAAAAATCTTAAAGGAGATCATAACAGCTCACACCTGCTCCGAGCAGAGCGTGCCGGACCTGCCCGCTGCTGACGGGCGAGCCGGCCGGCTGCCACGTGGAGAAGGGCGCGACGGCACGGAGCGGCTGCACGGGACCGCGGGAGACAGCGGCAGCAGCGAGCCCGCCCCTACCACCCCGCCACGCTCGACCTTCCTCCCCGGGGCAGGAGGAGGACTCCCCCGCTTCCCCACCTCCATCGGCCGGGCGCAGCGCTGGCCGCCAGCAGCTGAAGGGAAAGCAATAGGCTCCCTGCGGCTCCCTTCGCTCTCCCTCCCGCACGGCTCCACCTCGCCTTCCAGCCTCCCTTTGCCCTTTTACGCATTTAATCTGCCTCCTCACCCCCGAATCAAGTAGGATGCAAGTTCAGTTGGGTTGGATGCTACAGATTAGATTGCATCTGTCTGGGTATAAATAATTTACTGCTTGATGGTCAGAGTGAATTTAATTAGTTCTTGTTCTCCTGATAGAATCAGCCCACCGCTGCTAAAGCATTTCACTCCGAATTAGCCTGAAAAGGACTAACAAGGCAGTGCTAATTTTACACACACGACATCCCCCGCAGTCTCTGAAAATACAGCTCCACGGAGCACCACGCGCTGCAGTCCCTGCCTGAGGCTGGGGGAGCCAGGGCGAGGGAGAACAAATCCCAGCAAAACCTGCGAAAAGAAGAGACGGGGGGTGCGCGCGGACACGGGCAGGGGACAGCACCAACGCACGGGCACCCAGCTCCCCTCCTGCGCTGCTTCCCAGCTCCCGGGTCCCCATGTGCCGGGGGGTGCAGGGCCCCCACAGCCATGGGATGGAGCCGCACTCACCCCTCCTCTCCCCAGCCCGGGGTCGGGCCCGGCCGCTGGCTGCTGGGGACGTGCGGGCTCGCCAGCGGCCTCGGAGGAAAGCGAACACAGCTGAGAGCTTCCAGTGACCTGGAAGGGACAGGAGAGAGCAGGAGCGGCGGGGCACCCCCAGACGGGGGCAGAGCCCTCCCCTGCCCGTGCCAGCAGCCCCCCAGCTCTTAGCCGCACCCCCAGCCCCAGCAGACAGCTTTGGCAGCGCTGCCCCAGGCCCCCCCTCCAGGCACAGCATCCCTGGGTCCCTGCTCCACTGCCTCCAGGGCAGTAACCTGTGCCCAGGGCTGGCCATGGGCAGGACTGGAACAGCACGGCGGCACTGACGGGCCCCAGAGCTGCCCTGGGTGCACAATGCAGACCCCGTTCCACTGTCCCTGCTGCCTGGGGTCCCATCTGACCTCTCCATGCCCAGCATCCCATTCAGGTGGGGGCTGGACACCAGCCTCAGCCAAGCCAAAACTGTGCTCTTGCCACAGATTTAGGTGCAACCAAAGAAACCAAAGGCAGCGGAAATCCCTCTGTTCCAAAACACTGGTTACAGTTTGCCATAGATGCCAAGAGCACATTGCACCAGGCTTCACACAAACACATCCCAAAGTGGTCTTGGCCCCAAAGGCCACTGCACAGGGGAGAGGAGGGGGTAGCAAGGGGAGCAGAGCAGCGCTGGCCGATGAGGCAGGCGAGGACGCCGGAGCCCACCCGCAGCGCTGGGGCTACCGGGGGCAGCAGCTCCTGAGTGCCCGCAGGAGCAGCGCGGCAGCCCCGGGCAGCGCAGCGCTGTGTGCTCTCCCTTCGCTTCGCAATTAGACCCTGCCTTCTCCTCTAAGGACAGTGTCTCATTGACCGTAATGCTTTACTGATCCTGCCTCCCTCCTCTGACCTACCCTGTCTCCACCACGATTTATGCTCCACATTAGCAGTCTACCGAAGCCTCTTCCCACGTCGCCGGTGCGAGGTGGCACTGCAGACGTCTGAGCTGCACAGAGCGCACAGTGCCCGGCCGTGTCCCCTCTGATAGCCCCAATCCCCCACCAAACGAAGGCTGATGCAGTCCCAGGGTCATGGAGCACAGTGCGGATGGGTCACTTTGCACCTGGCCCCAGGCACACGGATATTGCTGCGAGTGGGGCGAGAGCAGGACCTGCTGAGCCCATCCTGCCCGTGCCCTCAGGTCGCGCCAGCTCTGCCCTGCTATGGAGCGGCATCTGGGGATGCTGGGCCAGCGGGGAAAGGCTCAGCAAGCACCGCAGCCGCGGGGATGCTCTCTGGGCCGGTGCCGGAGGAAACCTGCCCGCGGTGACCGCGCTGGGGACTGGGTGCTCCCGCCTGGAGCGGAGGAAGCAGACGGGCACCTCCACCACGACAGCCCCACGGGTCAGCGGCCGCTCGGCAGCCCCCTTTGTGCCGGACGGCACCGTGCGCCGGGACGGTCACGCTCCTGCAAAGGAACTAACAGGCTCATTTTCTCCACTCAGCTCCTAATCGCGAGGCTCTGGCTCTAAGCCTATAATCCAACATGCAGCATCTCACTCAATAAATCACCCCGTAAAGGCGAACCAGCAAACAGCTATCAGCAGCTGTCAAGAGCCTGCAGGCAAAACCCACCATCCCTCCAGTAACCAGCGGGAGCTCACCACCTCTCCCGTCGCCCTGACAAGCGGCTGTTGGACCACCAGCACCGGCAGACAGGTACTGCAGCAGGGACGTGGCACGGGCAGGGCTCGGGGCACCAAGTGGTTCCCCAGGCACGGCCAGGCATCCCTCCCGCCCCGAGCTCTGTCCCTGTCTCAAGCGTGCCAGGCACTCAGCAGGGGAGAGCTGAAAGTCCCTGGCCCCAGACGGACCGCTTCTACCTCACAAGGATGTCAGCAGCGCCCAGCAATGGAGATGCTCCTGGAAACCTGGTCCAGCCCCGGGTAGAACCCAGGGCTGACCTCCAGAAGAAACAAGGCTATCAAGTAGTGAGAAGAGAAATCCATCGCTCTGCCAGGCAAGGAGAAGAGCAGCAGCTACCACCACGTGAAATGGAAGCTGAGCGATGGAGAAGAAACTCAAAGGGTTCAAGCTGGAGCCTCGTGGCATCCCTCAGTGCTCAAAGCAGCCCCAGCTGCCAGGTCCCAGCTGTTTCCCCACACACTGCTTGTGCTGGGGAACATCAGCCACAGCCGTGAGGGCTTTTGCAGAAACACACCAGTCCCAGCACCTGCCGATACCTTCTCAGCAGGTCCTGGGCACGACCTACCCCGGCCACCTCTGCCCAGTGCGTGGAAGCCCGGCACCCAGCAGCACCAGCCCTCCGCCTCTGCCTCCCCCCCTCCCGCAGCAGGCAAAGCTGCTGCTGTCGGCTTGCATATTTGCCCTCACTCCTATTTACATGTAAGCTGTGCTGACACCTCCTCTTCATCAGTGCCAGGGCCTTCCTCGGAGGCCATGCATCTCAAGCAGGACAGCACCATAAATATTGCATAGGAGGTGTTTCTAATCTAGTTATGGGTTCAGCCTCTCATGCTCTTCCATCAGGGAGCCTTGGATTGAAATTGAAGTGTATTAGTATAATTTTATCAGGTTTTATTAAGCCTAGGGTCTTACGTTTTTGATATATAGTTTTAATTAAGTTTTAAGTCAAAGAATGCAGTCGCTCATATTTTATCTTGCCATGTCACATCAGAGGGAGGCAGTTAATCAGCACATACAAAAACTTCCCATTGCCCATGATGAACGCTCGTGAACTTTTCCTGCAGAGACCACCTCCCCTCCATCGCTCGCAGCAGGGAGCCGCAGCCCAGCCCCGGGTCCTCCCTTCTCCTGCGCATGCATGCTGTCCTGCCCCATCTTCCAGCGCATCCCCAGGAATGCAAACAAGCCCAGCGAGAAAAGACCCGGGCAAAGCGAGGAGGAAGGCAAACGCGCCACAAAGGCAGCTGGCACTGGGGCTGCTCCTTAGCCCTGGCACAGCGGCTGCCACCGCCCGCAGGGAGAGCGGACACTGGAGCGAAGGAGCAGGACTGGTAGCGCTGCGAGGGGTGCACCCGCCCGCACGGCCCTGCCAGCACTGAGCCCGGCCCTGCGGCACCTCCCTGCCAGGTCCTGCAGCGGGACGGGGCCGCGGGCCAGCGGCTACAGTGAGGTGAAGGAGAAGGGAGCAAGGGGCAGGAGAGGCTCTGGGATCGGGGTGCTCCTTTCTCAGCCAAACCCCTCCGGACCTGCAGCACCCGTGGGCTTTGATGGCCAAGGGGAACTGCCAACAGCGCACCCTCAGACCGAGGCGCCCGGTCTCAAACCAGGCAGCTCTTGCGCTCGCTTTGCTTCCGTCCGCAGGCTCCCGCAGCGGGCAGGCAGCGCGTGCTGGCCGGCCTTTCTGGGGCCCGGGCACCCCCAGGGAAATCAGGCACAGGAAATCCCCAGCAAACGAAGCAGCCCCGTGTCTGCCTCCTGCAGCGACCGCAGAGCCAGACCCACTCCTGGGTGGTTTCCCTCCAGCACGGGAAAAGCAAATCCCAGCCCTCGGTGCCGGGCTCCACGTGGGTGCAGCAGCCCCGGGATGGTGAGCCCCGTGGGTGCGGGGCAGCCGCTGTCCGCTCCTCTGCAGATCGTGGGCTGGGGACCCGAGGGCTGGGGACACTCAGCAGCAAGGGCAGCAGATGGCATCGCAGCTTGCGCTCCCCCCCTGCGGCTCCCAGCTCTGCTCAGACACAGCCGGGGGGCTGTTCCTCCCCGAAGGAGGCAAGGCTGAGGCGACAGCAGGTCACCCCTGGGTGCTTGCGAGGGGCAGCCCAACTCCTCCCGGCTGCACAGAGATGCCATGGGCGTTAGCGGGTCAGCGGCTTCCCGCACCGCAGACGGGGGCTTTGGGGAGGGATGTGCACGCCCCACGCTCATGCCAAGCATCCCCTCCGCTGGGGCGACAGAGACCTCGCAGGATTGCTGGGGCTGGGGGCAGCAGCCAAGAAATGTTTCAGGTCCTCAGGCCCCGCTCCCCCCGGCGCTGCCCCGCGTTCTGCCAGAGTGAGCCAAGCGCCGCCGGGCGCGCACCGAGGCCACCAGAGGCTCGCAGGAGAGGCGCAGCCGCTGAGCGCAGACCTGGCGCTCTGCATTGAGGTGCTTAAAAATTTATCATCGAACTTGCAGAAATGAACTCAATTAAAAACCAGTTTAATGATATTACATTAAAAAAAATAACTCTCATATTTCCCATGTCAAGGTTCCTCTCTGTAAGAGAGGCAGAAACCTCCAAGTGTAACATTAAAAATGATGGGATACGCACTCTGCCAACAAAAGCCTGCGCTACGGCCAGCGCGCTCCTGCCACGCGCTGAGTTTCTGAGGGAAAGGCTGGCGGAGCTTCCCCCAGGCAGAGCAAAGCCTTTCCCTCTCCCTTTCCCTTCCCCATCCCCTTCCCCTCGCCCCCCAGCCCCAGGCTCCCACAGCCTCGCGAAGCCCCTGGCCGCGGGCTCTTGTCGGGCACAACAAAGATACCAAAAGCTGGCAGATCACGCCGGATGGGGATAGCAGGGCTCGCCGAGCCCTCCCCAGTGCTTCCTCCTCTCCACCTGTGCAATTTGTACCTGCAAACCCCAATCTGATCCAGCTCCGCTCTCTGCGGGGAGGGAAATCCTGGGGGTGAAGCCTCCCCCCTTACTCCCCCTTGCTCTCCCGACCGGGACAGCATGCCTCTCCTTGCAGGTTTATAAATCAGCACAGCCACGTAACACAAGCGCAATGCTCGAAGCAGCAGGAGCCCCGCAGAGATGCCGGCTCTTGGCAGCTTTGCTCCACGCACCCAGCAGCGGGGCTGGAGGAAGGACCAACGAGCCACCGGCTGCAGCCATTCCCTGGGGGAGCCCCCCCAGACCCTCCCCGAGGGGCTGTGACGAAGCACGACCCGTCGGTGCAGCAGGCAAGGGCATGAGGCTGGGGCAGGGGGTGCCCGCTGGGGTACCAGCCCTGCTCCCACCACGGGATGCCCATGCAGAGCCAAGCACGGGCACCGATCCCACCTCGCACACGGCTTCCCGCGGTTACCGCCCTGTCCCCGCGCCCCGCAGCAGCACGGCCCCCACTGCTCACACAAGCAGTTCCTATCTATTTTAGGCTGCTCTGAGAGTTCCAGTTTCTATATGAGGAGAGAAACACAAGAAACACGGGGCTGCTTGGCTGCTTCTGGCATTCACTATAATTTAAATGGCTTCTTCCCCAGCCCCACAGCCCACGTCTCTCATTCCCCCATGCCCAGACCTCCAACCACTTCTGCTGCCCTGCCCGGGGCCCCGCCAGCACCAGCCCCGAGTGCCCCGGGCACGTCGGGGTGCAGGAGGAACGAGGTGGCCCCGAGAGGTCGCCCTGACCCTGTGCCAGCCCCGGGGAGGGGGCGAGGACCTCGGGCAGAGCCCGCTCGGCTGCGTGCCGCTAGCACCAGGGGTGCCTCCCTGGGGCCCGCGCCTCATCCCGACCGGACAGCCGAGCTCACAGCCAGGCCAGCAGCACGCTGCTGAAACACGGTCAGAAACAGCAGCAACTTCTTTCCAAAGAGGAGGGAGGGGAATCCCACAAAGAGCAGGGATGATTTTGTTCATCAGTTGCAAGACTGATAGACTTGGGGGGATGGGGAAAGTAGTTTGCATTTCCTTCTTTCTCCTTTGCAAAGAAATAGAGATTTGGGGTTGGATTTGAACTTCATCCAGCAGAAAAGAATTTTCTTTGAAAAGAATTCGGTTTGATTGTTTAACTCCCTCTGTCTCCATATTCCCATTAAAATGGGATTTGGGGCAAGAAGACGGTTTCAAGCCGAGCAGCCCCACTGCCACGGTTTAACTTGGGGCTGCAGCACTGGCCCCAGGCTTGAGGAGCCAGCCCCAGCCCGCGGGACAGCACAGCCACCGTGCACCGGGGTGCTCGAGGTGGAGCAGAGGGGAGGGAGACGCGCCACGTCCCAGAGCAACCATTTCTGTATTATAAAGGAACCCATGACAGAGCGAAGCTGGGACACTCCCCGATCTGCGTATGCTACAAGGCAGAAGGTGTGTACAGAGCTGCATCCAGGCTGCAGAAGGATTCCCTGGGAGCCCGGGGCCACGCACACAGCCTGCACACCGGCCTTCACCGCCGTGCAGCGGCTGCGAGCACGTTGCAGACCCTGGCCACGCTCCCCCAGTGCCCCTGCATCGCCTCCCCTTTCCTCGCCCAGCCACACGCTCTGCAGGCACTGCCACCCGCGGCCCCGCGCGGCTGCGGGAATCTCCGCAGGGGCTGCAGCTACATTTTAGCTGGGCAGCGAGAGAACAGGGGAGAGCGAGCTGGAGAGTGAGCGTGCTGTGTGTCATTTCAATGCGTGTATTTATATCCTTCACAGACGCAGCATCCCTTTGTAAAGGCACGGAGCGTGTATAGTCAGGGCTGTCAGTTCAGCGGCATGTTACAAGTGTTTGATATGGAGATTTTGGCAGTGGGAATGGATGTACCTCGCTGAGAGGTTTATGTAAAATGACAGCTTCTGGAAAATGAAGCACTCAGATTAAGAAAAAAAATAAAAGTACAAACAAAAGGGAAGAAGGGCTTCCGCCCGGCGGGGCCAGAACGGCTTTCTCTTCCCCGCCAGCCTGCGCGCGTCTCCCCGCCGCAGGCCCGGAGGCAGCGCGGGCACCTCCCGGCTGCAGCAGCCCCGGCTCCTCGGCTCCTCCGGCTCAGCCTTCCCGCGCGCGCTCCCCCGCCTCAGACCGCTGCCCCATTTTCATCTCGTCACTCTCCCTCTCCCCCTTGTTTACTGGGCTGAGCCTTTTATCACTGGCTGCGCGTGGGCGTGCGTGCGAGGGAGGGAGGTGGATGCCTCGGAGAACGCTGCTGTCAGAGGCCCACAGAGCGCGCTTTGCAACTTCTGCCACCTCGGGGCTGCGCGGGGGGGAAGCTGCGAAAACCAAGGAGGCTGCGGGCATGCGGGGTGCAGCCCCCCCGCTGCAAGGAGCCCCTCTGCGGGGATGGGCGCTGAGCTCTGCAGAATTTTACGAGCAACTCAGTCACCCGTCCCGCAGTCTCCGTGGGAAGCCACGGCCGGAGGAAGCACAGCACAGGCCCCCAGGGAGAGCAGAAGGGATGCGGCCCCGGGGGGGGACACCCCACGCCTCGAGCCGGCTCCCCGCAGCAGCTCCCGCCAGCCCCGGCACCGCCGCCCCAGCATCCCACGCGGTGAGCGAGGAGCCAGCAACGGGGCAGAGGCTGCCCCACGGGAAGGGAAAGCGGCTGCAAGGGAGCCCCGCAAGGGCAGGGGACGCGGCCGGAGCCCTGCTCGCACCTCCATGGCCTCATCTGCCCCGGCGTGCTTTGCCGTGGCTGCCTTGCTCCTTTGGCTTTACACCCTCCTTGGCTGCCTCTGGCCCTGCGGGGATACGTGCCCGTGGCTGGGGTGGAAGCAATTCCTGCTGCAGCTATAACGATCCATAAAGAAGCTGACTTGTTTCTTACCTCTCTGAAATGAAGGATGGTGATTACCCTACATCCCAGTCCACAAAGCTTAATCCAAATTGATGGCCTCCCAGAGATTGCTTCTCTTGCCTATCACCCAATCTAATACCCAGCTCTCCCCTACCCACCTCTACTGAGTAGCAAAATGTCAGAGTAACTCACGCAGGCTCCAAACGGAAAGGCCATTTATCCTGAAGTGAAAGGCTCCTAGACCAGACACTAAATTAACTGCGTGTTAGGGACGGGTGGCAGCGCAAGCCTTGCCTTCCTAAGCCCCGAGCTGTCCGGCAGCAGGGCAAAGGTCTGCTCGGGCCGCTTTGGGAAGGGGCTCCCCTGCAGCGCAGGCTGCTCCGCACCACTCTGCAGCAGACCCAGAGGCCGGGAGATGACCAGGATGTCCCCAGAGCCCGCCTGCCCGAACCCCCCACACCGCCCAAATGCTAAGTTAGGTCTCGGGGTAAGCGCAAGTCCAGGCACACAAGAGACCTTCACCCTCTTGGCACGAGGTTAAAGCAGAAGGAAAGGGCAGTCCAAGTTCCAACCTAGGTCATGGTCCGAAGCACCCCGCTCTACCCTGTGGCTCCCCAGCGCAGCACGAGCTCAGAGGAGAATTAGCAAACCCGTCCATCAGAGAAGATGGCTGCACGGAGCAAAGCCCCTGCAAAGCTTACATTCTGCCCAGGTGCCAGGCTTACGGCCACAGTGGTGCACCACACCAAAGCCATGCTCATTTCTAACAGCCGTGCTACCGAGACCTCAAAACTCCACGTGCAACTACCCCACTGCCCGTGGAGCCCGACAAACAGGCTGGCTGCACCACCCAGCGGGATACGGCCAAGTGGGACGCTGGTGTGGGTGCAGCAGCACTGTGCCCACGCAGCACCTCGGGCTCCCAACCCTGCCTGCGGGCTCAGGCGGCAGCAGAGCAGTGAGCCAGCACCACAGCGGGCCCCTGCCCCACGCCCCCCACGCACAAGCGCGGCTCCTGGGCGCCCAGCCCTGCAGCAGAAGCCCGGAGCGCTGCCCGCGTGCCCACGCTGGGGCTGCAGCCCCTGCTCCGCTCTCCGGGCGCGGGTGCACAGACGCACACGGTGCAGAGGCGCAAAGGCATGTGCTCGGCTGTGCGTGCGCAGGTCTGGTTAGCTATAAATATCTAGGAGCAGAAATGACAACGAAGGCTACAGCTAAGCTGTGCACCATATATTATGGGAATACAGCACAGACACTGAACTTAATTGTCACATATTTCCCCCCACACTTTAATGAAAACTGTGAGAAAAAGCTCTCCAATGCCCTATCCGTTGATCAGATCCACTGGCAAACATGCGTTTGCCCCTCCAGCATTGTCATCTCCCCGGCTGTCACAGCAGCATGGGCCCGCCTGCGACCCAGCACGCGAGCCAGCTTGGAGCGCCGGGACACAAACCAGCGAGAGGCAGCAGCTGCTTTCTCCTGGCAGCACCAGGCCCAGGCCACCAGGCTCCACATCCATCCCAGCTTCAAAACTTTAAGCATCGTCTTTACCAAGAGCATCACCGCTGACCTTGGGCATCGCGAGCAGCCCTCGGCCGCGCACTGCATCGGCTCAGCCTCGCGGTGCAGGCGGGGGAGCCCGGGCTCCCGTGGCCCCCGACCCTGGGCAGGCGAGCTGATGAACATTCATAAATCAACCCTCCCTTTTGCTTGCTTAAGATATCCTCATTTATACCGCACCACAGGTGTGCACGGCACTTAGAGCCAGAGAAGCAGCCGAGCTCCCCGCCAGGAGAGCTTACTTTCTAATTAGACAGATAACAGCAAATCATGACAACAGACCACCGTGGGGAATGGAAGGGACTGCTGCTCTGTGGACAGCAGGAGGTTTGGGGGCCTTTCTGACAGCTACTCCACTTGTTTCACATTCATTTCCCACACCTGATAATGGGAACACAGCGGCAGCCCACACCACAGCCAGAGCCTGATGAGAAAACATTAGCAGGAGGAGGAGCGAGGGAGAGGAGTTTTTGGAGGGGCAGCGGAGGTAAAGGGGTCACTGCATCCGCTCCCCACCGCAGCCCTTCTTCCCCAGACACTTCGATGCGCTCAGCTGCTTCACGGGCAAGGCAGAGAAGTCACATCCACGCTCCCAGAGGGGCACGCGGGGGAGAAGGGCGCCCTGCAGCAGGACGAGGACGAAGCCATCCCGCGGGCTGCAGCTTACGAGCGCATGGGGAGCACCCCTGGGGAGGCTGCAGCCGCCAGGCCCCCGGGCAGGGACGTGCAGCCCAGCTCCCCCACCAGCTGCCACCAGCCCCGCGCAGCGCAGCGCCCGGCCACGCTCACCAGCCGCCCGGCGCTGGCTGCCATCGCTCCCACTGCCGCCTGCCATCGCTGCCGCACCAGGAGGGGACAAGCAGGACTCGGGAGGGAGTGGGGCTGTGGGGAGAGCGTCCCCGGAGAAGCAAGGAAAACAAACCCAAACCCAAGGGATGTTCACGGAGCCGCCCCGGCCCAGGAGCGAGTGCACCCACGCAAGCGCCCATCAAACGGGAGGATCCCGTGCAACCCCAAAAGGCCCCGAGCACTGCCCTGCTCCCTCCGTCATCCCCCAAATTCTCCTTAAAACCAAACTTCCCCTTGCGCGGCAAGGCTGCAGTGCGTGCGTGTGCATGTGTTTTCTACCCAGTCTTTAAATGAGGTCTTTGCTGAGAATTTACAATTCCCCCATGGCCTCAATCTTGCAAAGATTGCTTTTTTAACACTGTTGGGCTTTAATTCTAATAAGCCTCCTCTTTATTACGGAACCAGGTCACATTGCCTTGACACTGCAAGAAAATCTTTCATCAGGAAGGAAAACAGAGAAGGGGAAAAAGAAAGAAAGAAAGGGAGGGAGGAGGAAGAAAGGCGAGACAAACAAACAAAGCTGTTCACTTCAGCTGGGGGACTTTGTGAACCAGCAGAACACCGCGACGGCCCAGCCGCAGGGCTGCAAGGGAGAGAGGTGCCTTCCCGCAGCGCCGCCCGCACACCCGAACTCCCAGAATTATTTCTGCTGCGGCTTCACCTCCCACACACACTCCCACCCTTTGCTGCTTAAAAATGCCGAGAGGAGCAGGAGGGGAAGCTTGACAAAACTTTGACAGACATAATGAGGACAAAGTTCAGTCCTGCCCTGGACAGATGGCTGTTATTACCAGCCCGGCGCACGGCTCCTAATTACCTGGCCCGCGCCGCGGGGCCGGGAAGCGGCACAGTGGATCAAGCGGCAGCTCCCAGCACCTGCAAGACCCAAGTGCCCCCGCCAGAGAAAATCAAAGCCCTTCCCTGGAGGGGGGAGGCGGCGGCGCAGCTTCCCCCTCATCAGAAACAACTGTTTGGATCTGGTGCATATTGATTTTCCCATCTGGAGGCTCACCGCTTTCCAGCATCCCAGCCAGCACCCAGACCCTCGGCTGGTCGGGGGGGATTTGCTGCCTCTTCAGCTCCCCAACTTCTGGCTCTGCCTAGCTCAAGACACGTTATCACAATGCATCTCCTGTTGCTATCTTATGTCATGGCCATCGCCATGGCAACAGACTGATCTCATACCCCACCTCGGCTCCCCACGCCCGCATCCACAGGCGGCTGGCACAGGACCGGGAGAGGACTCATTTGGGGTGCGCTGAGCCCCCTGCTCCCAGACAGCGAGGCCCTGGCAGCCAAAGTGCGGAACACGCCAGGACACCCAGGTGCTGGTCCCGCTGCCAGCCACGCCTGCCACCTGCCCTGTCCCCATCCCACTTTTCAGCATTCCTCACCGAAGCATGGCCAGACCCGTGGGCACCGCAGGAAAGGCACTGTGGAGGCAGGCAGGCAGCAACCCGGCGGCACAGGCACCCCCTAACAGAGCCCTGGGTGCCAGGGGAAAGCGGGGACTCGGCTCCTCCACCAGACCCTGCCCGCAGGTGGCACGTGTGTCCCCCTGCCCAGACGCTGGCCCCAGTGACATCGGTGAGAGTCCCCACCCCTGCCAGATGCCATCGCCAGGCACCGCGGCAGCACCTGGCGGGCACGGCTGCCCTCACCAGCTCTCGGTTTGGGCAGGAGGTGGCTCGGCATGGCTCGGTGCAGCTCTGCAGCACAAAGCACCGTCCCCATCCAGGCCAGGCAGGGGGCGAGCTCTCGCACCTTGCAGGGTGCACGCAGCGGGAAGTGCCCCAGCCTGTGCCGCCAGCAGCACACCGCAGCCCCACGCACCCTCCTGAGCCCCTCCCAGAGCAGCCCGCCGGGCAGCTCCATCAGAGCGAGGTCTGCACTGCCCTGGGCAAGAAGCCAGGGCCCCGGCTTTAGAGGTCGGAGCCGAGGCCTGGATGAGGCCATCGTGCCGCTGGGCGTGCAGGGCGAGCAGCAGCGCATGCAGAGCCACAGCCACACGACGCATTGCTCCTCCATGTGTCCAAAGGCAGCAGTGAGGCAGCTCAGGTCAGGAAGCACGAGTGTCTCTTTCTAATGCTGATGGGGACCCAAATCCACCCTCCAAATTTTTCCTGCTAGGCTGTTTGTTGAGCACGGGAGGGGCCGTGCTTTATTAAGCCAAGCAGCCCAAGCACAGGAGATGAAAAGCCCCCTCCAGGCTCCACAAGAAGCAAGGCTCCCCGCATCACAGCCTCTCCCACACGAGAGCACAACTGGGATTCGCAGCTGGGGGAGGCCAGGGCTGCTCCAAATGTGGATGTTTTAATTCTTAATGCTAGCAGCTGCACTTAAGGCGCGAGAGGCATGGAAGCCATGCACAGGAGTAACCATGGCAACTTCACGGAAGTTAAATAAAAACTTCTTTAAAAAAAGATAACGAGGTCCCTGAATCATGCTTTATCAGCTATGTTGCTATAAAGATCGAGATACAGCTAGCTCAGGATTCCTAATTACTTCTGCAATATACTGTAGATAGCTTTATTTAAAAAAATCTGGCTCTGCGTATAATTATTTAGGCCCCTCTCTATACCCAGATTTGCATATTCCATGAAGCACATTCTCACCCGGATCTGCCTGCGAGCGCCTTCCCATGCAGCGCCTGCCTACGCGCAGTGCTTGGGGCTTCTGCAGCGGAGCCCCGACCCCCTCCTCCCGCGGGNCAGCGGGGCCGCAGCACGGCTCTGAGTGACTGCAGCAGGCGATGCACCGAAATGCAGATTACCTGGGCTGCCTGCAGAGCCCCCGGGCGCAGAGCGCGGCGCTCCAGCAGCAGCACCACGCGCCTGCCGAACACCCGCAGCCACGCGCTGAGCCCCCGGCCAGGCAGCGCCGCAGACCCGGCGCATCGCAGCGGGGACGGCCCGGCCCGGGGGTCACCTTGCCACGGCCCCGGAGGGAGCCGAGAGCAGCGTTTGTCCACAACTCGGGGAGCGAGCGTGCGGCGCGCATCAGCTCCCTGTGCGCTGCCAGTGCTACGGCAGGAATTCCTTCCCTGTCCAGCAATCAAACTGCAAGTTGCGAGAGATCTCCAAGCCTTTTTTCCTACAAAACACTCTCAGACAACCCAGCAACTACTGGGAGAGCAAACGGGCATCCCCAGCCTGCAGACAGACGCTTGCTCTTCTCCATACCGACAGTGCCGTGCCCATAAGGCATCACGAGCCCTGCGGGGTGGCTGGGGAAGCTGCGTTGAAACACACCATTTCCACCAGTCAGAAAACCTCCACCAAGGCAGCCGACATGGGATCCGCTGGCAGCCAGGGTCCGTCGGTGCCGCCAGCGCCGCTGCTCCCCAAGCCCTGCGGGCGCCCGCAGGCAGGGCCCAGTGTCCCCGCCGCCGCCACGCGCCTCTCCCTGCTGCCAGCCACCACGCTCGGCCCCTGAGGAAGGGGCGCGAACGGCTTCCGAGCCCCGGGCCCCAGCGGGAGGGCTCGGAGGACCAGGGGGCTCCGCAGACGGAAATCACAGCCCCCCCCAGGCCATGCACAGCACCTTTAAAGCTGCCCCGCTCCAGCCTCTCACGGAAGGCGACCGATTTATTCCGACTGCTGCTGCCTCTCGAGGCATCGCTCCCTTCCAACCACACAGCACTTCCAACGTCCGTCAAGCGGAGCCGGGAAGGGCTGTAAATCCCCCCCGCGTCCCTCAGAGCCGAGCACCGCAGCCCCCCCGGCAGCCTCGTCCCCTGTCCACGGCAGTGCCCGCCCGGGGTCTGGGGGCAGCCAGCGCTGCCCACCGCCAGGCAAACACCGCCACAGAGACCGCATCTTACCGTGCTCCCGCCCGCACGGCGGGTACCCTCCTGAAATTCATCTGTCCTTCTCACTGGTTAATTCACAGGCATCACATCCAACAAAAGGATGCCAGTTCTTCTGTTAAGGAGAAGGATGTACCACAAGCAGATTCAAATAGTTATTTAAATTCTTTATTTTCACAGCTTACGTTAAGGCTAAGTGAATTATATTTATTATTTACTATGTTTTTAAACTCATTTAATTTAAGCTGGTTCTGAATAGAAATTAGAATTCAATTAAAACGTGGGGGAAAAGTCAGCATTTTGAAGCAGATTATTAAGTAAAGCTACATTAAACATGTTGGAAGCATAAATATCTAGGAACAAGTTCTATATTTAAAAGTAGATTTATTCAGCAAAGGAAGTATCATCTGCGGTTCAGGAATTTAAGAACTAGTTATCAAGGTCACAATTTTAGAAGCAGATCTCAAATTCTCACATCTATGTTTTACCCAGAGCCTGATTAAGAGTTTAGAAATCTGCAAAACTCTTTTTCTCTGGCTCCCTGCTTTAGAATTAATTGTTTATTGATCTGACAAGAGGAAAATATTCTCTCTCTGGCTGCAGAGGAGGTGAACCTGTTGTCAAAAGTTGTTTTATCGCTTCCATAAATTCAAGTCGTAATGACTTCCTCTGGTTCAATAATTTGAGTTTCTCTAAACAACAGCAACACACATGACCTCCTCAAGTATTCCTTGAAATTATTTTAACAGATTACAGTAAGTCAGGCCATTACGCGGGTTCCCAATTTCAAGAAACCTTGCATTTCCAAAGAAAACGTTGAAAGTTCCACCCAACTTCAGCAAGCCCGCTCCGTCTAACGTCACCCCCCTTTTCTCCCACCGGGGGCTCGGCAGCGTCCCCCACGCCACCCCCCGGCAGGGCAGGGGCCGGGCCGAGCCCCACGCGCGCCCTCCCCGTGCCTCCAGCGCCGGTCTCCACCGGGAAGCTCACAGGAGCGGGAGCAGCTTCAGCCTCCAGGCAGCGGGGCCACGACATACCTAAGCAGAGCAAGCAGCGGCAGCGCGCTGCGCCCCTCGCCGCCAGCCAGGAGCCGGGCCGGGCCGCACGGGGAGCCCGTCCCCGCTGCAGGACAAGGCCCAGAACCGTACTTCCCAGCCAGCAGCACGGCTTTGTACCACGGCTATAAACAAAATAAAAGGTCTCCTGCCCGCAGCGGTCAGAGGAATGTGGTGAGAGTCACCAAGGAAGAACGCAGCTTGACAGGGAGCTGGTGCTGGCGAAGCTGGAGGTGTTGGGGCGCGGAGCACTCGGAGGAGCTCAAAGCCGTGCAGCCGTGTGCCCCCAGCACGCCCGGGCCGAGGGCAGGAGACGTGAGCAAGGGGCTGGGGCTCAAGCTGCCAGCACGAGGACAGGAGGGCAGAGGCTGCGCGCCCGCGCTGAGAATGAAACATGAAAAGGGATCCAGCGCTCGTGTGCTCATTTCTACCCATTAGAAATTCAATCTTGTCAAGTGTGGAAGACACAATGATGCCTGGAGCATCACAGAGTATGAACTGAGCAAAGGAGAGAGCTAGTTTTAGATTGGTTTATTAAAAATAAAGTTTCAAAAAAAATTTAATCTCAACAGCTAATGAAATAACAGAGAAGAAAAATGTGCTTCCTAGTCTGGTATCTCAGCCTGTCAATTAATTTGCAAGAACGCACATCCCGAAATACCTCAAACGATTCCAGCAGAAAGCACTGGAACAGCACTGACAACAAACACGGCCCTGCTATTACGAAAGGTTAGGGAGGAAAAGAAGCTGCTCGCAGCAGCCCCAAGCCACCCAGCCCCGCCGGGAAAGGAGCAGCATCCCGGTGGGAGAAGTGAGGGAGCGAATCTCCAGGAGGGCTGAGCTGAGCACCAGCAAAGGGGCAGGAGCAGGGGCTGGGGAGGGCGCGGTGGGTCACCACGGCCCCAAAGCCAATATGTGGGAGGCCAGTCGGCTCGGCTCGCACGCTTGAAAAGACATCTCCTTTACACTGCATTGTATTCATTGCCAATAAGCAAAAGGCATTCAAACCCATTTAGAAGAAAATGCTCTGCAGGTCACCTTTAAAACCCAGCTGAGACACTGACTCACTCCGTAACCTAGGAAAGGCACCTGGGTCTTTTGTGCTTGCTTATTCCAGAGGGGGAGATGTCAGCGACAGAGCCCTCTGTGCCCCACTGGGAGACCACGCGGCACAGCACGGCACAGCGCGCTGCCGGGGCAGCACCAAGGACCGGGAGATTGCACCCCACACCACTGCCTGCAAAATGTATTTCCCCCATGCATAACTCAGGTTCTCCTTCGAACCATAACAACTCCGGTCTCTTCTGGGGCTGAAATGGCTCCTGCACTTTTACCTGCCTGTCCCCTCCCCAGCCCCAACCTGCTCTCGGCTTTTGCAAAGAACCTGGAGATACTCAAGCAGACGGCACAAGAGAAAGCTGGATTCAGCTCACCACACCTCGGTGAGGCACGAGGAGCTCGATCGCCAGCACCACACAACTTCGCCGTGCGCGTCCGCCACGGCACCGCGCCGGCACCACCTGCAGTTAACCCCTCTCCACTGAGTGTAGTCTGGGGCTCACCATCAGCTCCCCTTCCTCTTCCGTGTTGGTTGCTCCATGGAGCAAATCATTCATAAGAACTAATTATTCAGCGTGCTCTCACCCCATAATACTGTAAATTAAAAGAGAACTCAAATAAATTAAGGAACTTCCCTCATGCCTTTTATTATCTCGATAACCTTCAGAGGCATTTATCTACCGTCAGCTGATCCATTTGAAAAATTGTGACGACAAACTAATTTAGTAAATGCACACACTTAAAAACCTTTGTTTATACACTGAATAAGCAATACATGCTGGATGAGCTGCTTGAGACGCGAGTCTGTAATGGGGACCCCCGCCCCCCCCCCCCCCGAGTGCCCACGCCCAGGGCTCCCCTCCGGCCAGGGAGATCCAGGGCATCCCCCTACGGCATTGTGGCAAACGAGCTGAACTGCTGCGTGTAGAAACTACACCCAGGATGGGAGAGAAGCAGCCTGCTTTGCAGGAGGAGGAGGCAAAGCATTAGCAATCAGCGGCAGTAGCACGGAAAGACAGGCTCCAACACCAGCAAATGCACCACGCAGGCTGCCCGACCATCCCACCGCCGGGATGTGAACGCAGTAATTAAGGACGACATGTTCTAGTGATGGGAGATAGAGAAATAAGTGCAACTGGGAGAGAAGCCCTTTATTTTGAAAAGGAAAGGGGAAAAAAAATCCACACCTTGATAAAAAGGTACCATGTAAGTGGGAAACACACTGAGTTCACACAGCTGGAAAGGTTTGGGAAAGGAAAGCTGGAGGAGCCAGTTTTCCAAAGGAGAAACATGGAGCAAGTGCCAGCAAACCTAAAAACATCACCTAAAACCTGCCAGGGTCCCTTTTGCCCTTAGGAGAAGGGGGAAAGGAAGGGCCAGGCAGCGCAGCAGCCCTGCAGCAAGGCACAGGACACCCCACGCAGGGACACCAGCCTCGCGTCTCCAACAGCGCTGCCTCGCGCCGACCAGGCTCCGGGAGGAGACGGCTGGCCGCGATGGCTCCTTCAGCACCTCCAGCTCCGCGAAGCCTGTCCCTGGTTGTTTCCCGAACTGCCACGAATGAGCAAGAGCTGAGACCACCGGCTGTGGGGTGCTGTCCTGCCCCGGTACCCTCTGCACCCCTCGAGGACCCGGGGGTCAGATCTCAGCCCCTTCAGCAGCCAGCATGCTTGTATGCCTGGGACCTCTTATCTGCCGTGCCCCAAAGCTACCAGCTCAGCTCACTACACAAAATTTGTGACCCTCTGAGCCCTGTGAGAGAATCCTAAAGCCACGTCCCAAAAGCAATAGCTGTAACCCTGGCAAGAGTTTACCCAATGCTGCAGCAACGCATTTGTGTGCCCTTGTGCCAAGGCTTTCTATGGTGCTGAACAATCCTCCAGATCACTTCAAAGGAGAAAAAAAAATCTCATGTATTTTCTCTGAAATAACAACCAGAGCCTCTTCACGGCTCCCCAGAGCCAAGAACAAGTTCCCAATGACTGGCCAGATTTGGGCAGCCCTGCCAGCCCCAACCCGCTGCAATCATCCCTCTACAAAAATTATAAACTCCAAGCACTTTCTCCATCTATTATACAGAAAAATAGCCTTCATTTCTCGCTTTGTGCGGCTTTATCACGCCTCAACCATTTTAGCCTGAAGCCAGGAAGCTCTTTGGGGAACGGACTGTCTTAATCTGCATTTGCACAGCACCCAACAGAACAAGGCCTCCAGCCTGACTGCAGCCTTTGGGTACCGCTGTAATACAAACAGAACAGCAGCAGCAGAATACACCTTTGAAAGGCTGCAAGACAAACCACAAGCCCCCGGACACCCTGGAGAACGCCAGGCAGATTTAGCAGGGAGCAGGAGCGAGGCATTCCCCAGCTGCAGCCTCCCGAAGGGCGCAGCGCTGCACAGCCACCCCCAGGCCGTGCTGGCCGCGCTCTGAGCCCCCAAAAAGCCACGGGCAGGCTGGCACTGGGGACAGAAAAGCACACAGCAGGGAACACCCCTGCTCGGGGCCAGGTTTCCGTGGAGGCAGCGAGCAAGTTCCAAACCTTCATGAAAGGCAACCGAAAACAGTCGGTGTTGTTAATGTCACGCTTACTGGAGTGAGAAGCTGAGAAAACCCCGCTTCCCTGCTCTCCCCCCTCGCCAAGCGCCCGCCTGCGCACGCAGCGATGCTACCGAACCCTCCCCAGCCCCTCGGTGCAGGAGCTGCGCTGGCTCTGGGTGCTGCGGGGAGAGGGGCAGGGCCCGTGCCCCCCGCGGGCCTGCCCAGCGCCTCGGCAGCGCAGTGGCTCCCGGACCCCACGCCACGCTCGTTTACCTCAAACGTCTGCGTTTACACATTTGGACGCGATGCTGCACGCTGTACAGCTTCCTGGCATGCACACCGATGGAGGATTGTCAACATATGGACGGCTGAATAACGGCGCTGTGTATTTACACATGCAACACAAATAAAACAGGTGACTCTGGAAGGCCTTGGCTCCCTCCCTCCCCATGCAGCAAGCCCTCAGCACGCCAGCACAGCAAGCTCGCCTCGCGGTGAAATTCCTGGAGACAGGCACCCACTCCAGCAGAGGAAAAACCCGGAGAAAGCTGCGCAAGCTTGTGCTCGCCTGCCTTGTTCTGCCCCTTCCCAGCGGGGCCGAGCTCTGCCCCTGCAGCTCTGCCCGCTTGTGGACGCTGCCAGCCCCAGCGGGAGCCTCTCCTCCTCCTCCTCCTCTTTCACCCCATCAATCCAGGCTCCACCTCGCCCAACTTTTTCTTACAATTTACCTTCACCTGGAGGGTGTGATTTTAATTAGTATAATATTCCTGTTAACAACAGTACCTAATTAAGACATCCGTTAAGAACCTATAATGCAAACTTAATGAGAAGTTGCGCCAGAATTCTTTTGCGGGCAAATAAAACGCTGCAGTCGCTAACTTAAGAGAGAACGTTATTAATAGCCAGATTCAATTAACAGACAGACCTGGGCTCAGGCAGTCAGACTTCTAAGAAAGCGCCGCATCCCACCGGGGGAAACTTCCCCCCGCACGCCCCCGGGCCCGGCCGTGCCCAGGCT
>VXAA01007307.1:181163-203742 GCA_013399115.1 Anseranas semipalmata
GCACGCTCCCGCCGCGCCGCGCAGGGCAGCTCTGCCCCCTTTCCGCCCTCAAACGAACGCGCTCCCGCGGGCCGGGCGGGCCGCTTGCCCTGCAGCGAGGCCGGGCTCCCGGCTGCCCGCGAGTGGGCAGGGGCTGCCCGCGGGGCTTTGCTCCATTCCGCCGCGCAGTCGGCAGTGCCAGCCGCACGCTGGCGTGCAGCCCGGCGAGGAGCGAGCCCCTCCCCGCCTTAGCGCAGCACCCACGGCTGCCCCTGCACGGAACGCCCGAGGGCTCGGCGTCCGGGCCTGCTTCAGCCTGGCGGGACGGCAGCAAGGGGCAAGGTTTCAGTTCCTCCCTGCAAATACTGGGAAAACCGGGGAAGTGCGGGAAACCCACAGGATGCAGGTTGGCAGCACAGCCAAGGTTAAGGGAAGCTCGGTGCATGTCTCAGCCCCTTACCCTCCCTTCTCTTAAGCTCTAAGGTAAGGACCTCTGAGCGGTGATCCCGGCATTCCCACAGCAGCTGGAAGCGAGCGTCCTTCCTCGAGCTGTATGCGAGAGCAGACCTCAGGCTCTCCCGGCTCTCCCATTCTCCTGCTGTTCGCCTCCTCTCTCAGGAAGCTGGCTGAACGCTGGTGCAGACCTGCACTGTAATATTTCACAAACCACAGGCTGTTAGAGGTCCCGGCGTTCTGCCCTTTCTCCTTTGGCTCACGAGCAGGATGTGCAATCTCACTGAAACAGAAACGAGCGCCGTGTGTTTTAGCAGCGCAGTTCCATTTAACCAGGTGTGGCCGGACCGTCCGTGTCCCCCCTCCTGAACCAGGGAGAGGTTACACAATGCAGATGCAGCAAATGGGCCCTTGCAGACCTGCCAGAGCCACTGTACACGCCTCAGTACCCTTTTCTGGCTCATGATCTATTTGTGGTTTCCAGTAGTTAAGATTGTGGCAGAGCTTCACAAGTTATATTGCCTGGGAAACATCTGGAATACCCGCAGTCTGTTTAAGTCATTTACTTCCTCTGAACTTAGCTCAGGGTCTGTCTAGGAGGTGTTATTCGCATCCCACCGAGCCCACGCATGGCACCCTGAGAACAGGCACCACTCCCACCCTTCCCCTCCCGCCACGTTTCTTCCTTCCTCCAAAGGGTTTGAGGAACACTCTAGGGAGTATCACCGGGGTATGCAGAGCAGTAATGTGAACGCGGACTATAAAACGCACCAAATGCACCTCGTACATCTACACATCCATTTTGTATGATAAACGTGTGTATTTTTAGCCCTCCCGGATGCAGCAGTAACCCAAAGCCAAGCCTTGCTGCCCTGTCAGAGAGGCAGCAGCCCTTGTTCTCACGACCTGCCAAACAATGGGAGTGCTCAGCCAGGCCGGCTCCTTGGTATGCCCCGCTGTGCTATTTTCTCACGGTTCATTGAGGCTGAAGATGCTTTAGGCAGCAGATTTGGAGAACGGGGAACCGGGAACACGGGAGAGAGAAGCTCTGCAAAATTCCTCTGCATTCAAGCCCCCGAGCCGGGTTCCTGCCGACACCTGCTCCTGGAAGCGCGGGCTGGTCCCGCTCGGGAGGCGCAGCCTCAGGAACCGGGCGGTGCGGGTGCACCGGGTGGCGCGATGCTGCGGGATTGCTAAGCAACCCGCGCTGCCGGGCGGGAAGGGGCCTGCGCCAGGCAGCGCACAGCCACAGCTCGTAGCCACGGCTCGCAGCCACAGCTCGCAGCCGCTCCCCAGCCTCCCCGGCGGGGGAAGGCGGGCAGCGCGAGCGGAGCCCACCACGGAGCCTCGCTGCAGGCAGCCGGGAGGAGCGCTGGGGCCTGGCCGTGGGAGAGGAGGAGCAGAAAGGGGCAAGAGCAGAGAACGCGCGAGCGCAAAAGTAGAGGGAAGAGAAGCAGTTAGGAAAACACAAGTCAACAAATCCCTGCCTTTTGGCAAGGTTGTTATGTGAACCAGAGGAACAAGTATTAATGTGGAAAAAATATTTTTTTTCTTAGCTTTTTTTTCCACAGCCTATTTGCCATTTACAGCCTCAGTCTGGAGGAAGGCATAGTTGTTAAATTACTGCTGCCCTTTTATCTGTAAGGATGAGAGGTTTTCCTTTTCATAGTTGTGGCTGGAGAAGAGACCTGTTGCGGCTCTGTCTTGGGTTTTTCTTTGACACAGATGCTATAAACAGGGGCCACAGCAAAACCACAGCACATGGGGACTCTCCTCATCCTCAGGACTGAATGTCTCATCCCTGTTACTCCCTCTGCAGAACCCAAGCAAGGACAGTGCCAAACAGCAGTTCCAGGGCTGCAGAAATCGCCTCTGAGGTGCAACAGATGGTGCTCAGCCCAAGCGGGAGAGAAAAGGATGGATGCGGCAGCCCCCAGAAGTCACCCACAGGGCTCGAGCTCCTGGGGACGCTCGAGCTCCAGGTGCCCAGACAGGGTTCACCCCCTCCTCAGGACCTTGCTCACCCTCCCAGACTTCTGCTCGTCTGGTGCTGAATACACCAAAAGGCGCTGCCCGAGGAGGAGATGCTCAGTGCCCGCTGGGCTCCGAGGCAGCACCGCTGAACCCGGCTCTGCCGAGAGCTGCGCCCGCTCCCACCCGCACAGGGAGCCCGTGCTGGGCCCCCTGCAGCCCGAAGGCAGGGAGGCAGCTGGAGCCTCCCCAGGACCAGCCAGAAGAGCACTGGGTGCCCACACAGCCCTGGGCTGCGGTGGAGGCAGGGGGGTGACGTGGCAGGACCCAGGGTTTTTCTTTGGCAAACATCGGAAGCCCTGACCCAAAAAATCCAAAGCAGAACATGTAACACCCGAACAGAAAGTGGATGCATGCCTGACCAGGAACAAGCTCAGCCTACAAAGCACTCTCCAGCACCAGCGAGATGAGAAGAGAGAGAGCCATGATAATGTGCTCTGAAATAATGCTTTTTTAAATACAATTTATGATAGATTTCATAGCTAAGTTATGCAACATAATGAGCAAATCTAAAATGTTATTGTCACTGCACATTAACAGCAAAATCCTGAACCTCTATTATACTAACAAACTTATTAAATCAGTGAACATTGCATTGCATCAGTCAATTACTAAAACAATGCTAAGATCACTAGAACAATCTGATATCCATTAGGCAGGGAGAAGGAGGGAGAGCATGCAACTGGAGCTGCCCACAGTGTGACATGTTTTAAAACATTAAATGTATTTACATTCTGATGTAGTGCTGCGCCTGTGGGATATTTTGCAGCCACTTCCCTTGTTCCCAAAGCATCCCTAGAGCGCGGTCGTGCTGCACATCGAGTCAACAGGAAAAGCGCTGGGATTCAGTCTCACAACGCTGCTCTTTCTCCGAGGAGCGTGACGTTTGCCAGGGAGGCTGCGGGTCTGGGCCCCCTGGGGCAGCCCCAGATCTGAGATCATCCCTGGCTCCAGGGCGGGCTGGTGGACACCCGCCGGGGACACACGTTTTCAGCGAAGGGCATTTGCTTCAACAGCAGGACAGAGCACGTGAAGGCTGGCACGGACTCCGCTCTGCGGCCCCCCAGGTGCTCGCCTCCCCTTCCGGCACTGAAATCCGGTCCTCACCAACGCTCCCTCCTTACGAGATTGTTAAGCACGGAATAAGCTGATCTTGAAGTGAACCCAGAAAGTCATCCATGCAAACATCTAAAGCAAAGTGTGCCTCACACCTTGGTGTAGTGATTTGACACAGCACTAATTATGCAAATTAATCATTGGTAAATCAGGTACGTGTTTACTTATTTATTTTGCGTTTTGCACAGCAACCAGGCAGGAGGAGTGTTGTGAAAGGAGAGCTGCTCTATTTATTCTGATAAGAAATGTTTGGTAACATGTTGCATGATCCAACCTCCCCACGTTCTTTTTCAGATTAAATTCTAAATTGATTTGCTGGTATCATACCATTCATAGCTCTCAATATGTCATCGCAGCTAATGAACCATGCCAGGGACACATTTATAACCCTCTATTAGCCTCTTCCATCAGGAAGGGATTTTTTTCCCCCTCTTTGCTCTGAGGTTCTAAAAGTTAAAAAACAAAATAAATCAAAAACCAACCAAACAAACCAACCACCAGAACCAGAAGCAGCACCAAACATTACTGGAACTCAAACACTCATGTGACTACCATCGCTCCACCTGGGGACGTGGCTCTGACGTGCGCTTCAGAGAAGCCCTGCATAAGTCACCCGGACCCCACCGATCCCCACGCCTAGCCGAGCAGAGCAGTTCAGGCTGTCTTCTGAGCGGAGCTTTACCCGACACCATGTCCAAACCTGCCTCAAACAGCGGCCAGGAGCCAGGCCTCGGCACGCTGAAGCTCGGCAGCTGCTGAGCCCATGCTCTCCTCCCTTGCACCCTGTTCCTGGGGTGAGTCCCTGCAGTTGGCGCTGGGGACCCTGCTCTGAAAGAGCCCCTCATGTGGCACCACCTACGTGGCCTTGTCCCCTGGAGCCCGCTTTGTGCCCCCACGCCTGCCTGGCAGCGCAGTGGCCCCATGCACAGCCCGTGCCTCCCCGCGCCTCGTCCACATGGCTGGGGCTGAGCAGGGCTAGGTCCGGCCCCTCGGCACCTGGCACGGCAGCCCCAGGGACCCACCAGCACTTCGCCATCTCAAAGTGAGCACTTCTGCACTTGGTTTCACTGCCTGCGTGTCGCAGGGAGCTGGGCAGGTAGGGGACACCACTCCTTCCCAAGTGAGGTTTGAGAATGAAACTCCTGCAGTTTGGATGCAGCTCATCTCCAGCAGCAAATGGCCGAGGCTGGGAGATGGCGGTGGGAAGAGAAACTCAGCGGTGCCCAAGGGGCCGCTCTCATCTTGCGGCGATTGCTGCGTACACACTGCAGGAAGACAGCGCTTAAAATACGAGCTGAGCTCCCCTTCATTCCAAATGCAGCGCTTCAGGAATGGTGAGACAACTCTATCGGGGAAAAAGAGCTAATTAAATTTACTGGGATCGTTGAAGAGGAAATTATTTAATATTCTGCATGGAATCTAATATCTGAAAGCATGAATGGCCTTGTTCCATCAGAGGTCAGTTCCTTCTCAACACCCGAGTCCACATTGCACACCCAGCCCCACCGTGGGCCAGGAGGAGACGGGGGAAGCGCAGTGGCTGGGGAGCGGCACTGGGGCGCAGTACCCACAGGTCAGTGCTGCGAGAGCATCCTCTGTGCTCCCAGCTGCTGCCACGCAGGGCATGCGCGGGATGCGGGGCTGCCTTGCCTCAGGTGAGCACCCGCGTCCACACAGGGCCATCAGCGCTGACCTTAAACACCGTCACCCAGCCCCGTGCCAACAGCCACTGTTGCGGCAGCTTTGCTGCTCAACCCAAATTGCAGCCTGGGCAGGGTGTACCAGGTTCTGGGAACAGGAGGACGCGGAGCAGACCTTCTCCCTGGCTGTGCATCTCTGTGCTGCTGGCTGCCCGCAGCAGCATCCCCACCGTTTGTGCTGCAGCAGGATCCCACCATTTCAATTTCACATGCTTCATGCGTGCAGCTCTCCAGCTTGTCCCGGCTGCAGAGGCTGTCCCCACCCTGAGCACTACGACCTCGGTGCCACGTGCGTGTCCGTGCAGCCCCGGTGTGCCCGCCGCAGGCAGGACACAAGCAAGCCACCTTCCCTGCCATGGGGGGGGGGGTGACTGGGGACACCACAGGAATAAAGACCCCGCACTGCAAGTTTCCCTGCTGCAGCTGCACTGCACTGCTCGCAGCTGCTCATCTGGAACCGTTTTGTTCTCTTCACTATGCCCTGGCTCCTTCCTTGGCTGTTTAATGATTTTTTGGAAGCAAAATGTCAGACTCCACTACTGTTAAAAAAAAAAAAAAAAAACCACAATGATCACTTCCTAGATCGCTCACCAAATGCTGGCGCTGGTCCCCAGGACAGGCAGCACCCCAGCAGTGGGCGGTGGGAGGGTCTCGCTCCGAGCCAGCAGCCGGGGCTCCTCCGGCCCCCCAAGCCCCTGCCTTCACACTGAAGGCCGAGGAGCACCTGCCCTTCCGGCTGCTTCCTTCACCTCTTCCCGCCACTCACTCTCACACACATGAAAGTGATTATAAGTAGCAATAATTTTGCTTCTGTATTTATGTCACCAATACCTTCAGCTAATTCCTGTAACTGCCAGCATGGAAGCACTAATACCTCTGCAAAAGACAAAGCAATTATTTCTAAACATAGCTCCCTTTCCTTGCATTGTCACCATCTAAATCACTACAACCCTGGTCTGTTGTCAGCATCTTTCTCTAACTAGCAGTGGAAAAAAAAAAAGCTTTTTTTCCCCCAAAGAATGTATCCAGTGGCATGAAGCAAGCAAACCAACACGGCCTCCTCGCCTTCCTGCAGCCCCCACACCTGCACTCGGCAGGGGCACAGCAAGTCCCAGCCCCATTTCACCGGGTGGCAACGTCCTGAGCCCTGGCCCACAGCCAGGATCGAGGAGCAGGCATCGTGCAGGGACAGCCCCAGCGCCAGCTCGGAGGCGACAGACCCGAGCCACAAGGGTGGGATGCTCGGGACGAGGAGCTCACCCTGAGATGGGCTGAGACTCCCCAGCGCCTCCGTCGGGAGAGCTCCGGAGCCTCCCCTTGGCCTCCCAGCAAACGCCCTCGGGGCGACAGAAACCACCGGGGATGAGCGACCCTGCAAAAGGTGCCCATTCCACAGAAACCGCAGGCGGGGGGGACAGGGGAAGCACCGGGCACAGAGGCAGGCAGCTGGTTCTCCAGGGGCGTCAGCTGCAGTTTAGTCTCCCAGTATCGCCGCTGCAGCAGAAATCCCCGCACCTTCCCCAGGTGCCGAACGTGGCACCCGCCCGACCAGACGCGGGCACATTGGCTGCACCGCCCGCCTCTGCGTCTGCATGGAGACACACTGTCTGCCTCGGGACCCTCTGCAGCACCAGACCTTATTATCCTATGGGTCTGCTCTCAAGAAATTAAAATGAGCCATAAAATGACAAGTGAAGTGAAATAAGGAATGTAAAGAGCAGAGAGAATGTAAATCGTGTAATTAGCATATGTACAGCACTTGCAAAGTGCCCGTTCACCAACGGGGTCAGCGCAGAGGCTGAAGGAGGGAGGCCTGGCAGCCCCGGGGGGGCGGTGTCTGCCTGGGGTGCCCCGGTCCCAGCCTCTCCCAGGCACCTGCTCTGCAGATCCAAAGGGCTTTGGGGCCCTCGGACAAGGCACGGTGCCCCCGGTCCCTGCAGCTCCAGAGCACTGTGCTGAGCAGGCAGGGAGCAGCAGAATTAATGGGGAGGTGGGGGCTCCCCACCAGGGGCTGAAACGAGCTGGTACCCGGAGGCAGCAGCACACCTAGCTGGCCCAGATATCCAGCACGGGTGGAATACTTAACAGGCTCTTTTTCAATGGATTGTGCATGGAAACCCTGCAGGCTCCTGCATGCAGGGGAAGGTGCATAGCGAAGCCCCTGCCTCTGGAGACAGACCCTGCTGTATGGCGTCGGCCTGCAGCGAGATTTAAGTGAACAGACCAAGGCTGAGCAGGGAGATGAAGGAACAGCAGCTGCACCATTGCACTGTGCTGTTGGCTGGATGCTCACCCACAGCTCCCAAAGCTGGGGCACAGCACAGCAGGCTGATGGCGTTGGGCAGGGCGCTGGGATCTTGCTTGGCTGCCTCAGCTCCCAGTGGGGGACCTGGAATGACATCCCCAGGTCACCACCTGCAGCTGCCCAAACACCTCCGTCCCCATCTGCACCGTGGGAAAGCATCAGGACTGCCCCCAAGCCAGCCCTCCCATGTCCCCCCCTCCCCAGGGTCTGACCCCAGGCACTGAACAGGCTCCAAACAACGTCCAGAGGGCACCACAAATCGGCTCGGCCCCTCTGAGATGCAGTCGTGCCTCTGGGAAGCACTGACGCCAGAGCAGCATCCATCCACGGCAAAGGCAAATGTCCCAGTGACGTGGCTGGGCGAGCAGTCTCCTGGGGGAGAGGACCCTGACCAGGCAACCAGAGATGAGGGAGAGAGGCCAAGTTCTTATAAATTGCCCTGAAAAATATTTTTGCAACATTTCATATCCAACCTACAGTAGCACCTCCAGTAATTAACAGCTATGTTTTAATTAAACATTGATTAACTACTAATTAGTCTAATGATTAGTCACCTGAAGGAGACAAAGCAAAATACTGGATCTGCCAAGATAGGAGAGAGAGAAGGCAAATGATGAAAGATGAGAGGCGACTTAAATTCCTTCTCTGCTTCCCTCTGGGCCAAATGTTTTCTCTTATTCTAGTCCTTTATAAATGATGCCTTCAATGTGAATTTTTCTAATTGGGGCAAGTCTGATAAAGTCTCCAGTGAGTGATGCAGAGAAGACTGATTTTTTTTTTGCCTTTTCCATCAGATTCCAGCTTGTTAATGCAGCTAAAGAGCCTTTCTCCACTATCAGTGGAATTAGTCTCTGTCGCCACAACAAAGTCAGCTGGGCAATTTCTGTGCATTTCCTCCTGCAACGTCCCAATGAGCACATCGCAGAGCGCAGGGACAGCGAGAGCGCTGGGGGCAAGCTGGAACGCAGACAGACTTGGAAGAGCACCTGCACGCCTCCAGCAAAGGCGCGCCTCCAGCCGCAGACCCGAGCACCCAGCTCCGCAGGACAGCAGCACCCAACCCGGCAGCGGCACCAGCCCAGCCCCAGGCTGCTGAGCAAACGCGGCCCTGAGCACTTCATGTGGGACACCAAGCGCGTTTCACGCTGAAGAACAGCCTTGGGGTGCTCAACCCAGAGCAGCAGCGGCTTTGTACTTACAAGGAGCCATAGAGCCAAAACCCCCCAGGAAGGAGGCAGCCCGAAGGCTGGGGCCAGGCAGGCTGGTGGTGCACCCAGGTGGGACAGGCACAGCAGGGGATGTCACAGGACACACGGTCAGCGGTACCGGTATGATTTGAGACCCTGTTAGCAGGCAGTGACAGTGCACACACCACGGCCTGAACAGCCAGACCTGGGTGCTCCGCTAGCACCCCCGAAGACACTGTGGGACCCACAGCAGGGGGGATACAAAGGGTTAAGCCCTGCCCGCCTGCATTCGCTTGCAGAGCTGCAGGTATATCGATTGCTTCACACATCTCATCAGACCGGGATCGGTACAAATCGATGGGGTTAGGTCAGCGGGAGAGGCAGCCCAGTGGGTGCCACCCACCTCCTCCTCCCCCCAGAACAGCATCGGCAGGGAAGCCCCCGGAGCTCCCCCGCGGGTGGGTGCTGGCAGCCCCCCGCCTGCCCCGGGGCTTCCTCACCCTGCAGGAGAGGCGGAGGGACAGGACAGCAGCCGTGGGCTAGCGCTGCACTAGCAGCTCCCAGAAATCTGGGAGGGATGGGGCCGGGCGGCTTCCTCCAATGACCCCAGCCATCCCGCAAACTGGGAGAGCTGGGAGCTCCCCACTGGAGCCGGGAGATGAGCAGGCGCACGAGGAAGAGCGCGAACAGCCTGCACACCCCTCTGGGCTCCCCCGCCCTACGCACGCTCACTGAGACGCTCCCAGGAACGCCGCAGAGATCACAACGCGTGCGCTTCATCCAGCTGAAACGCCGGAGATCTGTTAGCAGCAGGGAGAGACGGCAGCTCTGGCTACGGCTGTTTCATGCTTCTCTACAAAGCAATCTGCTGCTCGGGCTCCTCTGTTCTTCCCTCTTCTGCAACTGCACAAAACGTAGAGGAAAAAAAAAATCCCCTAGATGCTAATTTATCTGAGGAGCTCAAGCAGGTTTGCACAAGGCAGTTTCAGCAGAAAGAAGGGGAAAAAAAAAAGGGGACCAGCCTGAAATGCTGCTTCAGAAACCCTACAGTTCTAGCCCTCCCAACGCCTGGCACAGGAGCTGCCGCCTGCCCACACCCTGCTCTGGCACCCACTGGGAGAAGCAAACAGCAGCGGAGGGTGCAGCAGGACCGAGGCAGCCCCGTGCCCCCTCACAGGTGCGCTCACCCCTTCCACTGCCCAGCTCCCGACATTAGACACCGGGTGCCCAGCCGAACACCCAGCCGAGGGCACCGCGCGAGCCGCTGCCACGCAGCCAGCCCGCCCTCCTTCCCGGGGACCTTCAGCAATTACAGGGTTAGCAGTGCAAAGAAGAGTTTAACAGCAGCCAAGGCTGCTCGGATTGATTTCTTGTTTTGTTTTAAGTGCAACTAATCTAATAGTTAATTTATTTAAATTGATAGGGCAGAGAGAAATTACATTTCTATCTTCTCTGAATAGATTTTACAGCATCTCGTGACCCAGGTGAGCTCAAGAGCTGGGTTGAAGGCCCTAACATGCCTTTGCAAAAGCCGCCTTTATCAGCCTGTAATATTTTTCAATTCATTACTGCCATTTTAGCAAACTAGTATAGATTTTTTGTTACTACAGCTCTTAACATGTTAGTCATGGGCATGCTGGTACCTGCTTTAACCGCCTGCAGCAGGTCCTTCCCTCCAGGTCCCAACCCCTGCCCAGGCCAGCAGCGATGCTTTCGGGCTCCGGCGCTGGCTGCACCAGGCAGGGAGAGCAGGGGCAGGCAGCCCAAGGCCTCATCCCACCGCAGAGCTCCCTCCTGCTAATAGGAGTTAATTAGTGTTTATGGGGATTTGCTGTTTGCACTTGAAGCCAATCCACAGTTTAGATGCAAGAACAGTGTTCTGCAGCTGAGTGTTTGAAGGAGGGAGCATACTTGGGCTGCAAATTTTGCTCTTATGCCTTTGGGAACTATCTTTAGTGCTCCCTACAAGATCTCTGGCTGCACTGTAGCACGCAGGCTCCCCTGCAGCAGGCTCCAGCGAGCACCTCCGAGGGTTTTCCCAGCGCATGGGAGAAACGCGCAGGACAAGCAGCGATCTGCGGTACCGCAGGGCCCACGCTGGGGCAGGGGCTCAGCCGGGCTCCCTGCCCGGTGCGCTCGGAGCACCACTGATGGATCGCACGGGCAACGCAGCATCCAGGGAGTCCAGCTTATTTCCCCCCAGTGCCCAGGCTGACTGCTGGGTTTTGTCACCCCTGCACATCGAAGTAAGCCAAGACCAACACGGCTGTCCTTGCCCCGTGGTGTGGCAGGATGCACAGACCAGAGGGAGCAGCTGCTGTAGCCAGGAGCCACGCTGCCCTTTCTCACAGAGGAAGAGCACTTTGCACACAGCCAGAGCCTGCATCTCACCCTGCATCCCCACAGAGCCACCCCGGTCAGGGCCACAGAGCTCGCACCCACCTCGCCCCCAGGCCCCTCGCCCCTGCCCAGCACCCTCCAGGCAGGCAGCAGGCAAGGACAGTTTCCACAGCTCACCAGAGCGCTTCGTGTCTGCCTGTGGTTTTCAAGCAGGGCGTTGAGAAAGGCCCTGCACGAGAGCAGACGGCAGGGCAGGAGCAGCAGCAGGACGGGGGAACCAAGAAGGGTGAGGCCAGCCCATGACACGCAGGTGAGCCCAAAGTGGGGACAGATCATGGATACAGCCCTCATTTATCTGCATGACCATGCTCCCAGCAGAAAGGCAGCACTGACCTGCACACCCCTCCATGCCCAAAGCACACATCCCCCTCGAGCCCCCAGGTCACACAGCCAGCACCCATGGGGCCAGCAAGCTCCCATCCCTGCTGCACTCCCATCCCCGCTGCAGCAGCTGATTTGATCACCTTCACCTCCCACATCCCACCCCTCCTTCCGCATGATAACTCCAATAAAGAGCAAATCGCTGTTATTGGGTACCCAGCTCTTCTCATCCACCCTGCTGAGGACCTTCCCCACTCCCCCTGAAAGTCCCCAGGCTGTGGGAGCAGAAGAGGGACACATCCTGCAGGCATGGAGTCAGAGCCCAGGAGGATGGGGACAGGCTCAGGGGTGATGCTGTGGGGGGTGGCCTGGTCCTTATGCTCCCAGAGGTCACATTTAAGACCCCAGGAATAGGTAATACCAGGGGGGCTAGTGGCAGGTACGGGGCCCAGGGTAGGGCATTCTGCACGTAGCAGAGGCTGCTCCGCAGGCAGAGCGGAGGCAGGCGCAGGGGCACTGTGTGCTGCTTCACTGCGAGCACTTCTGCAGAGACTTCACAGCCCTCGCTCAGCCATAGGTTTCCTGTAAGAGTCAGCACCGTGCCAGATTTATAGAGGATGCTGCTCAGTATTTCATGACTGCTGCAGGCAATCCCATTGCTGCCACTGCGGCTGCACAGAAAGCACTTTGTAGATTTGATTATGCGATAAGGGGCATCAGAAATGCAACTTGTTGCCTATTTCCCAGAGTAATTAATTTCATCTGTATTGAACAAATGACATAATTTGAGGATTTCTGGGTTATGGATTAAGCAAAGACCAGATGAGAGTGTCCTCATTGGCTTGGAGATTAATTAACGCCACGAGGTGAAGCGAGTTCTCTCCCCTGTAGGACTGCTTTGCAGGTACATTCCTGACCTACCCGCCTCGCACTGCGGCTGACCCCGCAGGACAGCAGCAGGCCCAACAGGTGGGGGCACAGGAGCCCTGCCCGGGTCTTGTTCCCGTACCAGGACGCTGGGAGATGGAGAAGAACAAAGCCAAACTGTAAGGCTTCTCCTGGGGGCTTCCTGCCCCCCTGCCCAGGCTAGCACTGGCTGCTCGAATCATCTGTTCTGGCCAGACAGGCGCAGCGGAGAGCACGGCGCTGCTGTGACACGAAGCACACCAAGCGCGCACAGGGGCTCGTCCCCGAGCTGGCCAGGGGCACGGGTGCAGCCCCCGTCCCTCCGGGCCAGCTGCACCTTGCACAGCGCCCACCCGTGCCCAGGCTGCATCCTCAGTCCTTGCACCTTATGAACCACAACACAAAAATACAAACCACAGATGAATTTCAAGCTCACTTACAAACATTGAGACTGATTGCAGCTGCATACAGATAATAGATTTAAATGCAAGGGATGAGGGGGGATTGCTGCAGGGACCTGAGCACACAGCACCAAGCCCGGGTCACCTCAGGCTCAGCTCCTCACCTCGAAGCCTCTCCCAGCAGGGCAGGATCTGGCCCTGGGTGTGCCATGCAGGATCCCTGGGAGGAGCAGGGACCTCAGCAGAGCTCTGGGAGAGCCGGGTGCTCCGGCATCCCTCCCTGTCCCCAGCACCCTGCCACTGCCCTGTACCCACACTTTGCTTCTGTAACCACGCCAGGGCTGCTCTCGCCCTGGGGGATGCCCTGCGCTGCTCCAGCTTCTCCTCTTGCCTCTGCCCAGCTCCTGGGGCAGGCGCGGGGCTCAGAGGGCTCAGGACAGGGATTTCCCCTCCTCCATCTCAGACTTAAATTTTTTTCTGAGTGGGGTCAAAAAACCAGGGCTCCGTGCAGCATTTATTCATGAGCCAGGCATTTTACTTAATGCGCCTTGCCATGCAGGATCAAAGATACAGAGCAGCACCTAATTAATTATTTTTCTCTTCTTCTGTAACATCCCCTAGTTGAGCATTGAGTCCCAGAATCTAAAAGCCTCCCTTTCAATGACTCTGCATAATGAGATGGATTTGGACTCCAGCAAATTTGTTCGGTTTTATGGAGTATTACATGAAAATGCTGTGAAATTAAGTTCTGTCTTTGCTATCACGCCATGGCCATCAGAACGCTTTTATGTATGGCACTGAGACTAAAAGATGGGAAAGTGAGTCCTTGCTGCAGTAATGTGGCGAACGGGGAGAGGGAGGAGCCGTGCAATGAAGATGACATGGTGGAGGGTTAGACTCGGGGAAATAATGAAGGAAACAAGAAAGCGATGCAGATAAAGAGAGTTGCAAGCCAAGAGCCCGGAGCTGGGCTAACAGACTGGAGCAGCAGCAGCCAGGAGGCTCTAGAGAGGGGGGCTCCGCTCACCCCAATTCCCCCCCTCAAAGCACTCCGACAGCTCCACCTGCAGCACGAGAGGGACGAGCAGCAGCACCCGGGGGACACCCGTGTGGGGCAGAGCCCGACCGTCGTCCCCCTGCCCCAGCACATGGCCACCTGCAGGGGCGTCCCCACTCGCTGCCTCTCCCAAAGCCCCAGGGGCCCACCTGGCTCCCGGAGTGGGGTGGGAAGCACTCAGGGGGCCCCCTGCCCCAGGGGACCTCAGCCAGGGGGTGCCCCTTCACCGCTGCCCCTCCACAGGGCACCAGCAGCAGGTGAGCAGCCGTGCCCAGCACTGTCCCCGCCACCCTGCCCCGAGAAGCCACCGAGGACATCCCCAGGCACCCAGGGCACATCGCCAGGGGGAGGCAGGCGCACCTGGAAAGGCCAGGTCAGTAAAACAGCAATGGTTCAAGGCAGAAGAGCAACGTGGGAGGAGGTGCCTCAGCCCCAGGCTGCGCCCAGCACAGACCTTTCCCCTCTGGACGCATTTTACCACTCGGTGCCAGGAAGGTGCCTGGCACAGAAGGTGCAGTTCCAGCTCGGAGGCAGGGAGAGGCCTCCCCACGTCTCCCCCCGAGCCAGCTCCCTTTGCCGCCTGCTGATCCCAGTCTGTTCTTTCTCCTCCTTTCTCCTTCAGCCCTTCTCATCCCCAGGCTTTCTCCCCTTCATGTCAGCTCTGCTCCCCTCTGTTCAAACCCTAGAGTCATCTATTTCTTCCCATGGCAACTTTATAACCCATTTCCTTGCCTGACAGCAATTAAGCAAATGCTTCACTTCCAATCCCATGGCCCATAAACAATGGAAAAATAAAATGTTATAAAGAAAAAAGCAATGAAATCTGCACACACACACATACAGACAAATTTGTGGAGGACAGGGGGTGAAGCTGGGGACAATGTCACTCATGTCAAAGGCTGAAGACATCCTTGCACACACGCCTCAGCCTCCCAACCTCCAAAAATATGTGCAAAGAGGAGAGATTTCCAGACAACGCAGGGAAACGCGAGTTGCATCCACGGATTGTGGCAGCTCCCAGCCCTGAGATCTGCTACGCAGAGGGCCAGCAGCCGCGCTGCTGCCCCTTGCCACCACACACTTGCCTCAGAGCTCTGGCACTTACATAAAATGAAATGGCCCCAGAGAAAAAAAAAAAAGAGGCAGCAGCACTCCCCCACAGTGATGTATGTGATTTTTTGGTGCCTGACAGGCCCCGAGCCTCTGGGGAGCAGCATTGATAAATCGCACCTTTCAGTTTGCCGTGAACATCTTCACTTTCTCAGGCTTAAAGAAGCCTGACACGTTAAATTGTGGCACTCAGCCCCCAGCACCGGCTTGTCTGGGGAAAGTGGTGGCTGCCCACAGAGAGTCCCAGCCACCTAATGAGAGCTGCTCCCGCATTAGCGCTGCGAGAGGCTTTCTGATGTACAAACCGCTGGGAACACGGAGCCCTGCGCCGAGGAAACTCAAACAGACACACTTTCTAATTTCCATGACAACTGTAATAGGGTATTTGCTCGGTTTGGGAGAGCCTGGGTGTGCAGGAATGCGCTCATTAGGCACAGGGCGAGGCGAGCCGCTTCTGTAGAGCCCCGGCAGGCAGGATGGGTGCCACCAGCCCTGCCCGTCCCGCTCCCAGCCGGGGGGGCAGCATGGGCTGGGAGCAGCACAGGCTGGGGGCACCTTTCCCCCTGGGCAGCCCCAGGAGCCGCATCCCCGTCATTTCCCACCGTGAGAGATGCTCTGCGTACCCGCAGCACCGGGGGGCCTGGGGGAGGCGGGAGCCCATGCCCGTGGGCACTGCCTGCTCCCGCGGGCAGGACGGGGCAGCAGAGGGCCCGAACTGGGCACGAGCAGCCACCATCAGGACACACAGCTGCTCACTGCAGGGGAGCCGCGCTGGGTGCACAGTCCTGTGCTGCTGCCCTGGGAAAGGACCAAGGGCTCTCGGCGCAATGGCCAATGGCTGGAATGAGCTCCTCGCCCTTCTCCGGAGGAACCCAAGCAAGAACGAAGAAACCAGCAACCAGTTAGCAAGAGAGCAAAATCCAGGCGATTACTGAAAAGCTTGGACATGGTTGTGAATCCCACTGCTGCCAACAGTATCCCCAAGCTATTAAGAGAAAAATCAAGATGTGGACAGAATTAGATTGGCCATAGGTGAAAAATGGCTCAATTATTTCTAGTGCCAGAACCACAGAAGGACATTTCCCTCTGTTCCTGATCCACAACCTCCCACTAATTAGCAGACCTAGCAGAGAGAAAAATGCTCCAAGCTCTAGAGAGAGCAACAGCTAGAGACAACACAGCTACTGCCACATGCAGACGCATTTGTATGCATTGTGTAAGCCAGGCACAAAGCAACACACACGCAAAATTGCATGTGAGAGACGTTTGAGTTGATTTTTGCAGCTGTGGGGAGGGCAGGCTCCCCACCAGAGCCAGCCCTTCAACTCGCCCAGGCTCCTTGGAGACCAAGGGCTCTGTCCTGCCTCTGAAGCAGGGACATCCTGCTCCAGCCGTGTGCCCACGCAGCCTCTTTCCACTCGGACCACGGCCGGCATAGCACAGCCCTTGCTGGTGTGCAAGCCATGCTGCAGGAGCGGAGGATTCAGCAGCAGCGCAGTGCACCATGATCAAATGGTCCCGAGCCTGGAGAGGCAGAGCCAGGAGGGGCGAGCAGGGCTGGCCTGGGAGGGCAGGCGTGCAGCCTTGGAAAAGCCCAGAGGAAAAGCCAGCCCAGCCCGACGCTCTTTGGAAACAGGCTGGAGGACACAACTGCAGGCACTAATCACCATCCCCTCTTCTTTTAGGCAGGGATCTTTCAAAACAACTGATGCATAAAATAAAAGTTACCAGGAGGCCCTGCCCCCTCCCTGACAAACTTCTGAACATGCTGTCATCAAGAAAAATGATGCTGGCAAGAGAGAAATCCACTGGGGTTGCTGGCAATTTACCAGGCTCCAGCCCCAATGAGTGTTTATCAATAATTTCAGGATCTGCCTGTCGCAGTCACTGACTCTGAGCTCAGGCAGAGATCTCCGGGCAGCCCGGGTGTCAGCACAGCCACAGGGAGAAGAGGCACAATGAAAAGGGAAATCAATTAACTGCTCCTCAGGAGCAGGGATTTGCCAGCATTACAGGGAAAGGTCTGGTCGCCTTGCTGTAACAGGAAAACACTTAAATGCTCCTCAGTGACACAAAGGCACGTCCCAAACGGAGACGAGCTGATGCTGTGGCCAGCTAAGCTCCAGTTAGGGACAGAGACAGTTGCAGCAGGTTACTGCAGAAGGGGGAGCAATAGACGAAGCAGCAATGGCATGCACTGAACTACCCACATCCCGGCCCCGCTACGCACCGCTGTGCTTCAGGCTCTGCACACCCCTCGGGCTCTCTCGCTCCCCAGCAGCCCTGTGGGGCTGTACCCAGCCCATGGTCCCCACTCCTGGCCTGCCTTCCACCCTGGGAGAGGAAGGGGGAGCCAAGGGAATCCCAGCTCAGGGCAGGGAGCAGGGCGCTGAACCAGCCTGCCAGAACCAGCCTGCTGGCTCTGCCAATTAAATCCACAGAGCCACCTCCCAGACAGCCTCTGCTCTCACGCCAAAGACAGCCACAGTACCCGGCCCCGACAGAGTGCTCCTTGGGCTGGGCACTGCATCCGCATCACCGTGCGTAATAGCCGCTAATGCATCCGTCTTCCATGAAGTTGTCTAATTGCTTTCTGAACCAGGGGCTGTCGGTCCCTGAACCACCCTGTAGTGCTGAGCTCCACAACATAATTAAGTACCGCATGAAAAAAGAAAACACCCTTTTCTTTTATGTTTTAAACTTGCCTGTTTCATTTGATACCACATATTTATGAGAAATAGTGAATATTCATTTCCTGTTACTCACCTCTATATCACTCCAGAGTTTATAGAACTGTATCATCTATCCCTCAATTGTCTCTCTAACCAAGAGTCCTAATTTATTAGTCTCTTCTCATACAGAAGTTGTTCTGTGCCTTTGATCAGCCTTGTCATCCTTTTCTTTACCTTTTCTAGTTCAACTATCTCCTTTTTGTGATTGGGCAACCAGCACTGCACACAACATTTGCACTGCGACAGTGTATGATACCTTGCCATAATACTGCTGTTCTGTTTTCAGTCTCTTTCCTAATAACTACTAACAATCAATTCGCCCTATTTGACTGACACTGGGCACTGAGATGACATTTTTGTAGAACTACCCACAGTGACTGCAAGATCTCTTTTCCTGAATAGGAGATATTAAAGGCCTGCTTTGTGTTTTTATAGTTAAGAATGTGTTCTCATCTGTATTACTTGGATTCAGCAACATTCATCTGCCATTTTACCACCCAGCCACTCACACTGCAAGATTCTCCCACAGCCCTGCCCAACCAGCTTTAAACTATCCCAGCTATCACTGATGACTCCCAGCAAACAAGATTGATACAGGCAGATAAGATATTAAATCCACAGATCCCTAGGCCAGCTCTCCTGCATGGGGGACAACTTTGCGTACATCCCTACATCCTCCTCCCAATGCATGGTATTTCCCTCCTTGTTTCTTTACAGACAGCGAGACCCTGGAGGCTCAGATCACACGAGGACAACAATTGCAACTTATGTATAAGGCAACATGGTGGTGTTTTTTTGTTTTTTTTTTTTTTTAAACACTGCAGGAGTGTTCTCAGTATGTGGCTTTTCCATGCCATTTGCAGTTCTTCCTCCCTCTCAGATGACTTTACACCTTACCAGAGACAAGAAAAAAGCCTGGCCATCCTGTGAAAATTTGGCCAGACCTGCAGAGATCAGTCAAGCCTTTCCAGCAGGAATGGCTGCCTTGGGCCAGAGGGAGGCTGCTTCATCTGCCCTGCGGTGACCTCTTCCCCTTCCAGAGCGGGGAATTGAGAGGCTGATGCCTCTGGGCACGTATCGGGAGACACGGGCAAATCGATAGGCAGTAACAGCACACGCCATTAAAACACATTTAGACTTCACTGAAGGGTCGGGAGCTCCGAGGGGAAATTTCACGGGGGAGGAGCGCGCAAAGGGCAGCCGGGAGCGCGCGGCGGGAGCGCGCAGCGGCCGCGCTCCTCGGGCTCGGNGCGCGGGCGCCAGACCCCGGCCTGCGCACCCCGCACGGGTGCTGGAGCACCAAGCTGAGCAGAGCATCCCACGGCCAGGCCCCCGACACCCCCACCGAGTCCTTCCACAGCACCCATTACACAACCAGCAGTCCACAGCAGGGAAAGCTGTGGGTGTGCAGCCTGATGCCTTCATGCATGGGGAGAACAGGCTCACCATTCAACACATTTACTTCTAAAAAACCACCGTCATCCGATCTGGCTGCCTCAAGCCTGTAAGATACTTTAGCCTGTTCCTTAAGAGCTGTCAAGGCCTGCCGGTCCTGCTGCCTGCAGCAGGAACAGCCCCTCAGTGCCTCCACGCCTCAGGCTGGCCTCCCAGGGATGAGCCATCTCACTGCTGTAGGGAATTTTGTTCTGAGCAGTTGGCCCAGCATCCTAGCTGGGATCAGACTGGGAACACTCAGTCCTGCATTCCCTCTGCTAAACTTCAGATATCCCTTCAGAAAGGAGCATTTCTTAACAGCCTGCATCATGTCAGATCTTCTCATGTATTTAGGCTCCCTCCCCAGGCAACTTCCCTGTCTGTCCCTCTTCCAACAGGGAGGTGATTATGCAGGCAGGGCCTGTGTTACTGGGTGTGCCTGAGCCGCGGTCCTGGGGTAGCCCTAATGGATTGGTGACACCATTATATTTATGGGTATTTCAAGAGAAAGGAAAAGGCTAGTGGGTGTTCATATGTTCTTGTTGTATTATTTAAGAGAAGCCATTTGAGAGCACGGGAGAAGCAGTGTCTGCTCCCAAAAGGAGGAAAAATAATGGAGGGGAATATTTGCAAAAAGCTCAGTTAAGTAAATATTTTATACCCAATAATGTTATGGCTTTTGAATGATGCATGCAAGGGAGTTGAAAGGAGGTGAGGCAACATACAGTGCATGTGGAGTGTGAAGGTGTTCATGTGAGGCAAGGCAAAAAGAAACACAGAGCCCTTGCTGCTGCCTCTCGCCCCAGCTGGGTGGGCTGCTGGAAGAGGCAGCACAGCAGGGCAGGACCACTCCAGTTGCTGCACTGACAACACCCTTTTGCTGCAGAAAAGTTAGAGCAGAGCTTATGGAGAAATGTTTTTGCCCCCAGTGGATGACACCTGCTGACATGCTTACCCATCTCCTCCTCTGTGCCTGGAACCAGACTCCAGGGAGGGATGGAGAGAGAGATCTGCATCCCACTGACCAGGAGTGCAGCTAGCAGAAGCCCTCCTGGCTCTCAAGAGGCTCTGTAAGATGCATCCAGGAGAATGATCCTAGCAAGAGCTGCATCCCTGCTTGTCAAGATGCTCCAGAAAGGGAGGGTAACCCTGCATACACTGGGGCTCTGCAGGGCTGGGGGAGCCCGCAGTACGCAGCAAGGAGGAAGGCACAACCAGGTCAGAACAGAGCATAGTGCAAGGTCCCTTGCAGGAGATAAGTGGAGACATTACCACAACACACTAACAGCTGTGCAGGGGCAGGACAGGCACAGCCCCCTGGATGCACTGGGCACAGCAGCTGCCTTGTTGCTTGTCCACTTACCTAGTGGGACAGGGAGAAAAAGAGACCTCTGAGGGCACAGGAACAGGGACCAAGGGGTGAGGAACTGGAGGACAGAAGCAGATGGATTGTCCTGGCCCAGGAGGAAAAGGAAGGTGGGGAAAGCAGAAGGAAGGCCAGGCAGAGGGAGGCAACAGGTGAGAGTGGCCAAATGGAGGAAAGCAGGGCTGGCACAGACAGGGATGCTGCCTCTGATCATCCCGCTTGCAGGCGAAAGCACTGGACAAGCATCGGGCATGAGGTAAGCACAGAAAGGAGTAAAATACCATTAAGTGTAATAAGAAATGTACTTAATCAATGAGCTCTGAAGCTGAGGATCAATGGGAGGCAGACACAGCCATTAGCTAAGAAAGCTGAGAAAGAGCCCCAGGCTCTGATGCAATGGTCGATACTGGGTTTAACTGAGCAGCAGAGGAAGGGTCCCAAGCACAGAGCAGAGCCAGGCCGCAGTCAGGAGAGATGGGGCTGACCCTGCCCCACTGCTCAGGGCTCAGACCCCCAGCAGGGAGCCCAGGCCATGGCTTGCCAAGAAGCCCCAAGAAGCACCCACAGACTCTGGAGCAGACAAGTATTCAGCAGCAACAGCAGAAGCCATGCGAGCGGGAGCAGGACCACAGCTGGCAGGGACAAGAGAAGGGACTTGAGCCCCCTGTCATCATCCAGGGACAACACTTAGCTGTGGGGAGCAAGAGCCAGTTTTAGCCTTTCTCCTGTGGACTGAAGGCTGCAGTGAACTTAAAAGATTGGTCCTCGCTGTGTGCCCAGCCTAGGAGGGGAGCAGCTGAGCAGCGCAGGGGGCAATGGGTGTTCCGGGAAGATGCACAAAGCCTCACTCGCCCTGCTGCTTGCTCACACCCATACTGCCTGGCTGACAGAGCTGCCTCCCCCAGGAAGGGCAGGCTGCAGAGGTTTCCTCACCACTCTGGTCCCTTGGCTCTCTCCTCACCTCGAGCATTGTGCTGGATCACTCCTGAAAGGCTGCCACACAGATGTGCGAACTAGGTAGAAAAGCCACCCTCCTGAGGTTTTGCATCAGACCCAAGTAAAGCGAGCTCCTGCAGAGTCAGGGCTTCCCTGGGCCCAGCCTTGAAAGAAGATGCCCCAGTGCCCCCCTCGACTCGCTGTGCTTGGAGCCCGTCTGGGTGGTGCCAGCACTCGGCTGAGCCACTGCAAACGGGGCTTCCTCAGGAGAGAGGTTTGATTTCCACCCCCTGAGCAAATTCAGCGCTCAGGAAAGCCGACAGCCCCAGGCAGCGCGTGGGCACCCCTCCAGGTCCTGCTGACAGCGCTGCAGCTGACTCAGCCCTGGCACCGAGACCCCACCGCTCTCCTGCCTGGGGCTCCATCAGACACCTAGCTGCTTGCACCGTCCTGACCCCACCACTCAACTTCAGCTCCGCGCTCCCTTCGTACATCCTCCACGGCTGTCACCTGCAATCCTGACCCATTATTTCACTTCCCACTTCACTGAAATCCGATGGCCAGAGTCTGACCTGACCCCAGCTAGTGGAGAGAAGCAGCATTGATCTCCGTGCAGGTGAGTCTTCAGGGACCAGACAAAACTAGTGATGTCTCAGGAGAATTAGAGCCTGGGGTTGTGCTAAAGGCAGAGTTTCTGTGCGTGCATGTCAAGAGAACATGAGACAAGCAGCTGTTCCCTGAGGTCCCTCCCAGGGGTGGGCTCCCTTCTCCCACCGGGGCTGAAATCATAGCCCTGATCCCGGGGGGCTGCTCCCGGCCCCTGCCACAGGACACGCTCCGTGCCCACACATCACCGGCCCTGCTGCTGTTCAAGGCACGTTCCTGCCACCATCCCCTCCCCAGCCCTAGGGGACAGCTGCCTTGAGACCCAGCCATGCACTGGGCGGGGAGGGCACAATTTTTGGACTCGAGCACTGACTTTGTGTAGCTCCGACCAGCACTCGCTCGCAGAGCAGCCCTGCCCGCCCCCTCCCCAGTTCCTCCAGACCCAACGCAGCCGCATCCTGCAGCGCGGAATCTCCCGGGGGAAGCAGACCGCGCGCTCCCATCCCGGCTGGTAACGAAACCGGGAGAACGCCGGGGGG
>VXAA01007307.1:203830-215461 GCA_013399115.1 Anseranas semipalmata
CGGCCGAGCGGAGCCCCCGGCCCGGGCCCCGCTCCCGACGGCGGCCGAACAGCGTCACCTGGCGGCCAGGCCGGGCACGGCCGCGCCGGGGGGCCCAGTCNCCGCCGGGCAGCACCGAGGCTGCCCCACGTCCCGCGTGGTGCGGCCGCGGAGCAGCAGCCCCGCAGCAGGGCCCCGAGCGGCCTCGCGCTGCGCTGAGCGGGGGACGGCGCAACCCGGGGGATGCCGCCTCTCGGACCTGCCCTCGGACAGCACCGCGCTCTGAGCCCGCTGAAGGAGCTCCCCCAGCCGCACCCAGAGCCCTCTCCTCCTCCTCCTCCCCTCTCCCCGCTTTACGAGCCGCTCGGCTGGAGCTCCTTCCTCCCTCCGTGTGCCTCGGGGATCCAGCCCAGTCTGGGGCTGCTGCTGGCTTTGATTACATGCAACAGCCTCACCACCCTGCTCCCGACTTCCAGGTCATGCTCAGCACTTTCTTCTCCTGCACCCCAGCTCCTTGACCACCCCTGGGGTAGAGCAGCTCGAACACCACAGAGCAGCAGGGAACCTCCCTGGATCGCAGCAGGTGTGAGCAAAAAACATGCCTGCTTTGCCTGGGAGCACCTCCTTCTCCAAGAGCCACACTGTACTCTGCAGGGAGCAGATTCTGCCCTGCTCAGCTCTCATCATCTCCAGCCAGCTGTCCCAGGTACAGCTTCCACCGACTTCCAGCAGCTCCAACTCCCGCTCAGGAGCTCCACAAGCCTCCACTTGCACTCAGTCCAGGCCCACTCAGCTGCAGAGCTCCTCCTGCTTTTGCTCACTGGGGCAGCATCACAATTTCAACCACAAGGTCCTGGCACTAGATACTTTAACAGCACTAATGAGCTTATCCAGGCCCTCGGTACACACACAGTTATGTGCCGGGAGCCAAGAGGAGCACTGCAGACATTTACCCTGTGTTCTGAGCTGCACCAAACCAATGAAGGAGGCAGGCTTAGTGTAAATGCACACATGAGCAAACCTGAGCACCTCTGACTACTTTGCTCAATTTGCTTTTCACTCTCACAGCCACTTTTTCCTCCCTTCTCTCTCTTTCCAGTGGGCTGCACCTGCGATGCTTTTACCTCTGGGGCAGGGTAGCTGCTGCACAGGACAGAGCTCTCTGGGGCTGGGCAGCAACACAAGCAAAAGGCACCTCCCTGCTTTCCACCAGCCCATCCCCTCCCTCAGTGCCCCAGTTCACCACTTCCACCCCACAGCCACCCCGCCAATGCTCTGGCAAGCACCCGGGGAGGGGCTCTCCGCTTGGGAAGCTGAGGGGGCTGTCGTGCACCTTCCCGCAGGGGACAGCAGCCACCCGCCTGCCCAGGCCCCCGCACCTCACCTCCTCCCAGGCAGCACACACTCAGGTCTGCACCCTCGCTCCCCTTTCTGGCAGCTCCTCTCTCTGGGCTCAGGCACCAAAAGGGCTCTTGGCCCCTGGAGGGCATTTATAAAGTGCCCCCACCCCTGGCAACCAGCAAGTCTCACCTGTGGGGCTCCTCCTCAATCCCGTTAGCAGCAAGCAGCTCCAGCTGTGCCAGCTGAGTCCCTTCAGACATGAGCCCTGCGGAGCCAAGTGAGTGCTCTATGGGAGCAAGTGTGAAATTCCTGATGGAAATTCAAGTGGCAGCCTTTGTATTGCATCTCTGAGAATTTTGCAATTTTATTTTCCATTGAAAAAAATAAAGAAAGAAGGAAGGAAAGAAATCTGTCCCCTGCCTGCCTGGCCCAAGTGACCCCCAGAGTCCCCGCAGCTGCCCGGAGGTGTCTGTCCGTGTCCACAGCACGCACTTGGCTTCCCCCCCGACCAGCCCGGCACTGCCTGGGCGCTGCAGAGCAGCAATGCCCTGACCGAGCGGGGAAGCTGCATTTCATCCAAGGGTGCTGGGCACATCTGGTTTTGTAAAAGCTGGAAACAGAGGCTCGGCCCCAAGCGGCATGCTTCAGACTTGCATTGTTCCACTGGCAGTGACTGGTCTGTGCTCATAATTTTTATTTTATAGCACCTCGATCTGTCTTCTCTGAGTTCACTGGTACAAAAATGTGGGGAAGGACAGTCTCGGCCTGCAAGGCATTTACAGTCACAGGGACAGGGATGAAGCAAAGCCCCGGTGTGTGGCAGTGATCATGCAACTTCTGCAGGCAGCGCTGGGGGCAGAGGCAGCCCCCAGCTGGGCGCGAGGACGCCCCGTGCCCCCAGTGCGCCTTCACAAGGAGCCTCTCCCCAATTAGGTGGCGGGACTAACGACCCGCGCTGTCCAAGGGCAGCTCGCTGCACACTCTCGTGGTTGCTTCCAGGGCCCTGGCAGGATCAGTGGTGCCAACAAGGGGACTCTGATCCAGAGCGTGCCCAGCGGGGTGAGGGTGGCCCTGCAGTGACCACTGACCCTCAGATACGGCTGCTAGCGGGGCAGGAGCTGGGGTGCTGCTGGTGCAAGATCAACTGCATCAGCCTTTCTAACTGGAGTTCCAGGTAGGGCGGCCAAAGGTAATGTTCTTTATCTGTGCCTCATGCTTCATAGATAGTGAATATCAAAATGTGCCTTGAAACACTCCTATTATTAAGTATTCCTTGGAGATTAGAGCAGTGCTTACTTCTCACTGTCCTCTTCGCTCCCCAGTAGAGCAGATGAACACGATAACTTATCAGGACCTTCCCATGTGCTGTTAGTCAGTAATGGCATGGGGACTTATTGACCCACCTCAGAACGACACGCGGAATATTTAGGACTTCTCCTGAGCTGGGCAGGCGATAACATCTTTATCATGTGAGCCCTTTAAACCTTCGGTGCCTGGCAGGCCCCTCCGTCCTCACTGAGAGGACAAATTAGACCCAGGGGACAGGCAGCAAACGCTGATAACAAAATAGTTCCTTCAGCAAACTGCAGGGCCAGGGCCAGCAGCTCCGGCAGCGCTGCCGCCAGCCCCGAGCCTGCCTCTGCCCTCAGTCAGCAGCAGGAGCGGCAGAGCCGGGGCTCAGACCGGGCTCCACCACAGCCTGGGCCCATCGTCGCTGTCTGCAAATGAAGGGCCCGGTGCTGCAACCCCGACTCGTGTCGGCCGTGGGGTCCCCGGTGGGAGCGCCCAAACCTCTTGCAATGTCCTTGCGCTGTTGTCCCATGCCACACATGGGAAACAGGCAGAGAGGGAAGAGGTGACAGTGAGACGCCAGAGCATCCTGACGGGCTGCTCCGGACGGGAGTGCTCTGGGATGCTCTGGACTACAAAGGGACTGGGGCAGGCCTGGAGGGAAGAACCACGGGCGTGCACGAGGCTCATCTGCCCACCTCACCCTTGGAGAAGAAATGCCAAGGAACGAGCCCAGACAGAGCTGGGGAAACCATAGGAGACCGTTGTGCTTGGTGAGGCAGGGAAATGGCTTGGCAATTCAGAAGTAAGGCAGCCAAGGAGTAAGCCTGGAACTTGAGCAGAGAGGGAGATGAGCAAAGACACAAAGGTTGAGAGTTCAGACCCTGGGGACCCATGTCAACCTCTGTTACATAAGGCTAGAAAAGCCTTAAACTTGGTTTTGCTGAGAAATGAGTCATCAGCAATGATAAAACCCTGGAGAAGTCATAAAAATTACAGACATTGATAAAATGAGACATCAATACAGTGAAGCTCAGCAGCATGGAGTGCGGACAAGGGCCGCCGCGCCGCGGCCATGCAGCAGAGCTGGGCCTGGTGCCCACGGCAGCGAGGGAGGCGATGAGGTCCCCATTGGGCTGAGGGACACGGGGCTGACAGCGGGTTGACCGCGGGCTCAGCCTCTGGAGCACGTCTGGAGGCTGCCGGCATGGTCAGGTCCTGGGAGGAGCCTCCTTCCCCACCGTGCAACTCCACGGAGCCACGCTGCAGGACCTCAGGGAAATCCAAGCCCCTTCATGAACCTCTGAGCACCTCTCGAGGTGGACAAACAGCTCTGGAGGCGAGGCGAGTTGCCTTTTGAAGCCTTGTAGCCCCCCTGCGATGGTCTTGTTCCTTGACCAAGCTGTGGTGGGTGCAGGGAAGGCAGCCGGCTCCTTCCAGACAGCTTTCTTCTCCCTTTGCTACAGTCACCAGCGCTGACGGGACCCACGGTGCAGTTGCGCTCCTTTTCTCAGCACACACTTTTAGCTGGGACTTCTTGTATCCTTGGGACCTTCCTCCTGGCTCAGGCATTGTCGTGTAGCTGGAGAAATCATCGAGCTCAGTCCCTCTTACAAGTGCCTCCTTCAAGGCTGCCTTGTCCTGTTTTAACGCACTCCATCACCTTTTTCTGTTCATGGCAGAAAACTCATTTCCCCTCCAGCAGCAGGAGGGCTCCGTTCACCTGCCAGGAGCTCTAGCCAGGGCTCTCCCCAGCCACTGCAGCCCTGCAGCCCTCCAGGCCACTGCTCGCAGGGCACCAAGCGTGGGAAGGACGCAGCGCCGGGGCGCGGGGTGCAGGGTGGCTGCTGCCAGGGCGGGGCTGGTGCGGAGGAAGCGCCCACGGGCTGCCTGCGGAAGGCGGCCTCACGCCACATTAAGGACGCTTCACCCTCACGAGTACTGAAGCGGCTCCCAGCGCCGCTGCGGGAGGAGGCAGATTTGGTGCTGGAGCCAAGGAAATCCCAGCTAATCCGCCTCTAGACAAAAACAAAGAGGCTCGTTCTGATGTGAAGTTCTGGCTGAAGCCCTGCACCTGATTAGCAATTGCAAGATTAGATAAGAACTGAACTTAGCCCCCTCCTGCATATATTAATGCGAGCTCTCTGGATGCCTGGGCTACCCCAGTTCAAGGGCAAGAAGATGCTCACTCCTCTGGGGTTCATATTTGCAGCCCTCTCTTTAGCAAGATGTGTCCCCGTGCAGCAAGTATCCGGCCGCGACAAAGTCCTCCTGGTGTCCTTCGATGGCTTTCGGTGGAACTATGACCAGGACGTGGACACCCCCAACCTCGATGCTATGGCTGCAGAGGGAGTAAAGGCGCAGTACATGACTCCTGCCTTTATCACCCTCACCAGCCCGTGCCACTTCACGCTGCTGACTGGTGAGTCTCCACCGACCCCGAGCAAGCAGAGCAGCAAGCGGGGGGTGCAGTGTGACTGGAAAAGAGCAAATTCAGGGCTTAGGTATAAGTAAAGGAAACTAAGTCAAGCAGACAACCCAAGGACTGTCCTCAATAGCATGCTAAGCTTTAGCATATATGTATTTTGGAAAAAGAGTTAGAGACGTGGCAATAGTTGCAGAAGGTGATAGAACTGAACCTGTATTTATCAAAGGTAAATAGCATCAGACTAACCTGATAGCCTCCTTTGATAAGATAAATGATTTTTTAGACAAGGGGGATGCAGTAAATCTCATCTTTCTGGACTTCAGCAATGTATTTGATACGGTGCCACTTGGGAAATCATTAGTTAAGATGGAGAAGATGAAGATTAGTACAAAATCTCTAATGTGGGTACATAACTGGCTACAGGGAAGGCAACAGCAGGTAATACTGAAAGCAGACTGTCAAGCTAGGGAGGGTAACAGGGGAATTCCTGGAGAATCGATTCTGGAGCCAATCTTATTTAAGATTTTCATTAATAACCTTGGCATAAAAGAGTCGTGCATGTTAATGAAATCCACTGATGAGAAAAGGCAGGGAGGTGCCGTCAATACAAAGGAGGATTGGGATATGATGCAGAAGTAACTGTGCAGTCTTGAGGACTAGAATAATAAAAAATAGCATGAAATGTGACAGTGCAAAGTGCCAGTCTTTCATTCGTAAGGGGAATTTCTGCTTTATGCTGACCTCGTCCGTTGCGAACAACAGAAAGCGAAACACCAAAGCGATTAGTTAAATGCAGCATAACGGTGAACCCTAAATGTGATGAAAAGGGCAGGAGCAACTGCAGGAGGCAGCTGCCCTTCCAGGGGCGAGGGGAGGGTCAGGGCGAGACCCACCCAGACCGTGGGCCCCTGGGTTTCACCCCCCAGCGTGGGGAACAGCAGCCCCCTGCAGCCTCTCACTCTCTGCTCCTGGCCACCCCACTTGGTACGAGCCGGGTGGAGGAACGAGGCAAAAGCAGAGGCAAAAGGACAGCCGGGGAGGGGAAAGGCGAGCCAGGGAAGCAGCCACTGACTTGGAAGCGCCCCGCTGCTCAGTGTACGGGCAAGCCGCGCGGAAGACCCCCACCGCCCACTGCAGCCTGGCTCATGCCCGCCTCGTCCGCCTCTTCTGACAGGGAAATACCTGGAGAATCACGGGGTGATTCACAACATGTGGTTCAACACCAGCACGGGGGTGAAGCTGCCCTATTACAGCACGCAAGGCATTGACAGCTGGTGGGACAACGGCAGCCTGCCCATCTGGATCACAGCTCAGAGACAGGCAAGTAGGGCAGGCTCCTCTCGCGCGCAGACCCCGAGACACAGGCGTTTCCTGCCTGCAGTCATGCAGTAAAAGCTACAGGCAAGCCACGATCTCTAGTGGCCATGAGCTAACATCCTCCCTGCAAACGGCAGGCTAATTAGACCAGCAAAAAAATTAAATCCCCAGACACTGGCAGGAATAATCATGATCATTCTATTAAAAATAGCAAAAAATAAAAGATGCATTTCAGATTTATTAAGATATTAATAAAACAGGTTATCCATTTCCTGTTCAAGGAAACCCCAGCCAGTTCTTTAGGGAGCATAACGAGCCCAAGCATTCAGTGCACTCCAAGGCACGTACCTCATTTCCTCGGCATCACCCAAGACCTTTGGGGTGGTGGTGTAGGGGGCCAGTCCCCTCTTCAAAGAGCACTGCAGAAAGGTTTTCTTAAATCTCAGCAAGCTTTCAACCTGGCTTTGAGACAGGACCTGAGACCTTGCCCCAGACACACACCTTTGCCTATATTTACCTGCCAGGTTGGCCCCACTGACTTCAGTATGAGTGCTTGTATGACGGGAGTACAGCACACCTTAATGCTCTGATGGCCAAGAGCCAGAGGGTCCGTGCAACGTACAAACGGGTCACTGTTTCTAAAGTTATAACTAGTGTCAGGAACGCAGCAAGAAAACCAGCGCATAGGGGTTCTGGGAAGGGCAGTGCTTTCAATTAATCACTTTTAATTGGCAATGAGCAAGAAAACCTCATTAGAGGCAGAGGTAGACATTAGGGGGCTGAATGAACTAACCACACTAGTAGGTGGTTGTACTGACAGATGGAGAGATGCTGCAGAGCGAGTTCAGGTGAGTTTATTCAATGTCTTCACTATCAGGGTTTAAAGACAGGCTCTATCTATTTCCCTGGGGGAAGAGCAAAATATCAAGGGGAAGAAGTGAATATGAAGATGGTGGAGCCCCCCGTGTTCAACTACAGCAATGAAACCATTTGGAGACAGAATATCGACATTGTCATGGAATGGTTCACGGTGAACAACCTCGACTTCATTGCCCTCTACTTCGGTGAGCCGGACTCAACGGGACATAAGTATGGCCCTGAGTCCACGCAGAGGAAAAACATGGTCAGCCAGGTGGACAGAACCATCGGCTACTTAAGGCAACGTATCAGGGAAAGTGGCTTGGAATCAAACCTCAACCTCATCATCACGTCTGACCACGGCATGGAGACGGTCATACAGTCCGACGAGATTCACATCCAGAAAGTAGAGAACTTCACATTCAAAGACATCCAGTTTGAACTCTTAGATTATGGGCCAAATGGACTATTGGTACCCAAAGAAGGAAAATTAGAGCACGTGTATTCAGTCCTGAAAAATGCCCACCCAAAGTTACACGTGTACAAAAAAGAAGAGTTTCCAAAGAGATTCCACTATGCCAACAATTCCCGGATCACCCCACTCTTGATGTACAGCGATCCAGGATATGTGATCCATGGGGTAAGATGCATGTGCAGACACATTTTACTGTCTTTCTTGGATCTGCCTCTTTCTTTCTCTCTTCCTCACAGCCCACCAGAACCTACCCAGCTTTATGCCTTCATTTTGATTGGACTTCCCACAAACAGATGAAAATTCCAGCTCTTTGTGTAAAGACCTTCTCTGCTGTTCAGAAAAGAAGGGTCTCGCCCTCACCTCCATTTCCTCCCAGAAGTCTTGGCACAGCATGAACATAGAGGGGCAGCTGCAGACTCCTCTCCTAGCCTGGCATTAAGGGAAAGCCCAAAGCCAGGACCAGCAGGCAGCTTCCCATTGTGAAGCTCCTCAGTACAACAAAATTTGGATGCACTGACACTGAGGAAGGGGCCTTGAGAGACAGACTTGCTTGAGAGCTGTGCCTAGGCAGCACCCTCCAGCTTTTGCCAAGTTGAACATTATTAGATCGACTTCAAAAGCTAAAAGAAACCAAACGGTTAAACCCTGCGGCTGCAGAACGTGGCACGTGAGACCCAGAGGGACGGAAGCGTTCAGCAGTGCTGCTGCTCTGGGGACTGCCACCTCCGGGGAGCTGGGCCGGGGGCGGAGGGGCTGGGGCACTCACGTCCTCCCTCCCTTGCAGAGAATCAAGGTCCAGTTCAACAAGGGGGAGCACGGCTTTGACAACGAGTCCATGAACATGAAAACCATCTTCCGCGCCGTGGGGCCGGCCTTCAAGCGGGGGCTCCTGGCGGAGCCTTTCGAAAGCGTCAACGTCTACGCGCTGCTCTGCGAGCTGCTGGGCATCGCGCCCGAGCCGCACGACGGCTCCCTGGAGGTCGTGANGGCACCAGCCCCACGCCCCACAGCCCCCAGCGCGCCCCACGTTGCTGCCGGGCTGCGTCTGGTTGAAGGACGAAGCCGCACGCTGGGGCCTGCTCTGATCCCAGAGCGCAGCATCCCAGCCACAAGCCTGCCCTGACCTTAAAGGCCTATAAATGTCCCAAACACCAAAAGCAAAGCTTCTTACAGCTGCCAGAGGTTAGAAACAGGAGGTGCTGCGGCCAGCAGAGCATCACTCCTGCCAGGAGCGGGGGGTGCAGGGCGGGTGGCTGCTTGCTGTGCCAAATCCCCTGCACAAGCTCCATCACAGCCCGGTGCGGGGAGGGGCTGCTGCTCACCCAGGCAGAGGCCAGCTCCCCACGCTAATGCTGAACTTTCGGCGTTGCAGGTTCAAGCGCTGCTCTCCTTGCTGCCACAAAGCTGCCAGTGATGCTGGGAATTGCTCTCGCCCTGAGATGCTGGGGAGGAATACATTAGCCCCCTACCAGAGGTAACTTATCCTAAGGACGGACAGAAGGCTCTGTGGAGGTGCTGTCTTGTCTAGGCATGTGCCCGTGTGTTGGTTGCAAGAAAAATAAGGATAAAAGTTTGTTGTTTGCCTGGAGACTCATCAAGACAAGCAATTCTCAGTCTCATTTCCTGGCACTTCCAGCACTGTGCATGCACAGCCGATATCCACAGGCTGGACACACAAGAAATAAGTACCAACGACACTGTGCTTTCCTGTCTCGGCAGCCTCAGGGGTTCCAGGCAGCTCTACCAGAAATGTGTGGAGAGGTGAGGAAGAACATGTCTGAAGAAGACAGCCAGCCCCAGTCTCAGAGAAGTGCACAGAGTGCCCACTGCAAAACATCCCCAAATTACTCATCCACATTCCTCCAGCATTACTGAGTCCCAGGGTGGGGAAGCCCTCCCGAGCCCTGAGTGTGCACTCAGGGATGCACGGCTGTGGAAGCTGACACCAACGCACAGTGTGACTTCGACAAAGGCATCCTGTGTCAGTGTTACCCCAACTTCCCAATCTGCTCAAGGGAGAAAAACTCCAGCGTGGTTTGGACCAGGGACAGTTAATACATGTTGAGCTTCTAAAGCAATTAAAAGTATATCTAAGTTCCACATGTGCCAAAAACCCTTCTGTAAATGGTGCTGGAGTCCAGCACAGGGTGGACAGCCGTGATAAACTGACAAGAGAGGGAGGCTCATCCCGTCTCCACCAGCCCCTGGGGCTGCTCTGGCTGCCCAAGGCCCTGGCTGCAGCAGCTGGGTCAGGAGAATGAGCGCGGCTTTGGCCAAGGCAGCTGCTGGGCGCAGCAGCCTCAGAGGGACCCCAGCATCGCTCAGTGCCTCCCGCCCCTGCCCCGAGCCCTGGGTGCCTTGAGCATAGTTCTGTTTAACCCAAACTTTCTGTCCCTTATGGCTGTGGACAAAAATGGGCAAACAGCACCTACGTAACCCGAGCTCAAAACCCAGAGCACACAGGAGAGGCCCTGGCTGCCATACTCCAGAGCAGCGCTCACGAAATTTCACCCACCTGCAGCCCTGATCCTGGGCTGTAGATCCTGCCCCTGGGAGCTTTGGGAGCGGGCCCTAATCCTTGGTGTATTTTGGAGAGACAGAGGGATGTGGCAGTGACACGATCAGGGCCCACCAGCTCAAAGCAAACACCCGGGCCAGCAGTTCCCAAGCCCAGGACCATGCAGAGCCTTTGCCTGCTTGTGTCACCCCTGTCCGGTACCTCCTCTGTGGCAGGGCTGATGCACCTTGGATGCAGAAGGCCCTTGTACAAGGCCAAACTTCTCTTCTCTGCAGGAAGCAGCCCAGGATCCCTCAGCTGGGGCTCAGGAGACAGGGAGCAGGACAATCCCACCGCCCCGGAGCCCTGGTCCCTGCCCTTCCAGCCCGGGCATCAGCATGGCAGCTGCCCCAGACCCCATCCCAGATGCTGAAGTGCCTCTCCCCAACCCTGTGCCTCATCTCAGGGGCTCGATAAACATCTGTTGCCATAGAGACTTGCTCAAGCTGCCTTCCCTGCATTGGTTTCACCCAACAAGATGAAACAAGAGACGCACACTCCACTCGGAAAAACAGGAAGAAAATGTTTGGCTTGAAACCATATTGGGGGTGGGGGTCGGGCCAGCAGCACGCAGAGTAAACAGTCCATTAGGCAAACAATGGGGAGGCTCCGAAAGGGGAGCCACACGGGCCAGCACTGCAGATATTATTTAAAATAATATTAATAATAATAGAGCACAGTAACTTTCCCAGTCATCCTGCTGGTGATCTTGGGACTTTCCGCACAGGTCAGCACAAGCAGGCCCATTTTACAGACAGAGGCAGCCAGGTCCGCTGTGACGCTGGTGGTCCCAGCGATCCCGGCAGCCCAACCCTGCAGAGCTCATAACCAAGGGAATGCGGCCACCGCCGGGCTCTGCTGGGCCCCGCACGGGCGTCCCTGGGCGCCACACGCAGTCCACGCGCTCCAGCCCGGTGGTCACAGGGCAGGGCGCCCGCAGGGATGTTCTAGCCCAGCTCCCAGGCCACACGGAGTTAACAGTGAGCACCTTCCCGATGTGAATCCTTACCTAACAACTGGGGTTTGTCTCAGCTGTGAGTTTGGCTTCCAGTTCAATGGGCGCTGTTTTGGTGAGACCGGGGCTTCGTCAGGGCAGCGTCCAGTGAGGCAGAGATCCCAGCTGAAGAGTGAACTTTGCGGTATCCCTGCTAGAAAGATGTCCATTGACCCGAATTCACAGTTTGCCGTTCTACGGACCCTCAAGCAGCTATTTTCACTCGGAGTGGGGATGCCAAAAAAAGAAGCATTGAACATGGTACCTCTTTAGTCCTCAGCACTCGCAGCAGAGGACATTCTCCCAGCCCTGTGCCTCCGAGCACGGCAGGAGCAGGACTCACTCCCCTGCCCTGGTCCCACTCTCCGCCCGGGGCACCTCAGCCGTGACCG
>VXAA01007308.1:3145-18037 GCA_013399115.1 Anseranas semipalmata
GCTCGGGGAGGGGTTCGTCGGGCGCGTGGGACGTGGTGGGGAGCGGGCAGGGCTGCAGCGAGGTCTCCCCGGTGTCGCCGCAGGGATGGGGAGGACGAGCAAGGAGGACAAAAAGGGGAGCGCGAGGCACACGGTGCACGTGAAGGTGGGGGAGGACATCGTGGTGATAGAAGATGACGGGGAGGAGGAGGAAGAGGAGGACGAAGAGCTGGGGCACGGCGAAGGCTCGGAGGAGCGGAGAAGGGAAGGAGCTGGAGTGGGGAAGAGGTTGGGAGAAGCCAAGCAGGGAAGCGCGGGCGGTCGCGGTGAGAGCAAATCACGGCCAAAAACCAACCGCAGGAAGGGAGCCTACAAATGCAGCGAGTGCGGGCGGACGTTCAACTGGAGGCACAACCTGGTCCGACACCAGCGCCTGCACACGGGCGAGCGGCCCTACAAGTGCTCCGAGTGCGGGAAGGGTTTCAACGACAGCTCCCCGCTGCTCATCCACGAGATGCTCCACCGGGGAGAGAAACCCTACAAGTGCCTGAGCTGCGGGAAGAAATTCATCCAGAGCTCCCACCTCATCGCCCACCAATCGGTCCACACCGAAGAGAAACCCTACGTGTGCCCGGACTGCGGGAAGCGCTTCGCCCGGCACCAATACCTCATCATGCACCGCCGCGTCCACACGGGCGAGCGGCCCTACGAGTGCCGGGACTGCGGGAAGAGCTTCCGCAAGAGCTCCGACCTCGTCCGGCACAAGACGGTGCACACGGGCGAGAAACCCTACAAGTGCCCCGTGTGCGGGAAGGGCTTCACCCAAAACTTCCGCTGTAACGCGCATAAGAAGGTCCACAGCGCGGAGAAGGTTGAGCAGCAGGAATCCCCGTCGCAGGGTGCCCAGCAGAACAGCTGCGAGACCATGGCCTCACCAGGTAACTGTGATTTAAGCAAAATTGCTGTTTCTCATCCCAATTTCTCCCTTTCCCCGACATTCCTTTCCTACATCCCAGTCGTGAGATGTGGGAACACAGAGAATGGAGCCACGCGTGGAAAATGGTTCGCATGGTGTTTTCCTAATGTCCCGCACATACCCATGAGCTGGAGCTTTCCATCCTTCCCTGTCCCTTGAGGATCCCTCAAGGTCTATCCTTGAAAAAGCTCTGTGGGATGAGTTGGGCTAAAGCTGTGCATGGGGTGGGAAGGTCAACGGGATGGGAAGAAGGTGCTTGGGGTGGGAAGGTCAATGGGATGAGAAGGTACATAGAGTGGGAAGGTCAACGGGATGGGAAGAAGGTGCATGGAGTGGGAAGGTCAATGGGATGGGAAGGTGAATGGGGTGGGAAGGTCAATGGGATGAGAAGAACATGCATGGAGTGGGAAGGTCGATGGGATGGAAAGAAGGTGCTTGGGATGGGAAAGTCAAAGGGATGAGGTGCATGGGGTGGGAAGGGCAATGGGATGAGAAGTTGCATGGGGTGGCAAGGTCAATGGGATGAGAACATGCATGGGGTGGGAAGGTCAATGGGATGAGAGGGTGCATGGAGTGGGAAGGTCAATGGGATGACAAGAAGGTGCATGGGGTGGGAAGGTCGATGGGATGTGGAGACCCTTCTTTTCTGTGGGGAACTCCCATCTCAACCCTGTTCCCTACCAGCAGGTGCTGGTGGCCACCAAGAGGAGAAGCCCCAGCCAGTTGGCTCCCAGCAAGCAGAAGCGAATGGCCCCAGGCTGAGGATGGAGGAAGAGGCTGCACACCAGGATCCCGAGCAGGATGAGGTCCCGACAGAAGCACCAGAAGTGGGGCTGTGCCATGGGCAAGAGCAGGAGGAACCGCACGCTCCTGGCAATACTTTGGAGGATCCCAAGGAGACCAGTGCCCGTATGACTGTCTGTGCCGAAGAGCGTGCCGAACACAGGAAAACCTTCGACTGCAGCAGCAGCCTGACCCCACACCAGCTCCTGCACAAGGGCGAGAGGCCCCACAAGTGCCCCGAGTGCAGCAAGAGCTTCAACGACGTCTCCGACCACACGTCCCACCAGCTGGAGAAGTGCTACCAGCATCCCGATGACGGGATAAGCCTCAGTGATGGTGCCAAGCTCCGAAACCGGAGCCCACCCAAGCCGGAGAAATTCTATCTGTGCTCCGAGTGTGGGAAATGCTTCAGTCGCCGCTCCAACCTCAACCTGCACAAGAAGCTCCACACCGGGGAGAGACCCCACCAGTGCCCCGAGTGCGGGTTGAGCTTCACCAACACCTCCCACCTGATCGTCCACCACCGCATCCACACCGGGGAGAGACCCTACAGATGCCACCAGTGCGGGAAGGGCTTCACCATGAGCACCAAATGCCTGCAGCACGAGAGGACCCACACGGGAGAAGCTCCCTACAGGTGCTCCAAGTGTGGGAACTGCTACAGGACCAAGGTCTCCCTAACGTCCCACGTGAGGATGCACATGCATTAGGAAGCACTAGGAGCGGGTTGCCCTGATAGGACCAGCGCCTGCTTGCTCTGCAGGCTTCAGGTGATGCTCAAGCACCCGGGACACAAGGATGGACGCAGTTCTGCTTCCCCAAGCCTCCCAGAAGCAGGGGAACGGAGGCTGAAGGCAAAGCTCAGGGAGTCCCACCTGGAGAACAGCCTCCACGCCGCGTCTCCTCTTGTTCACAGCAGCTCCCAAACCGTTTGCAGGGCTGGGAGCCCTGCAGGGAGATCAGCAGGCTGGAGACCTTGATCAAAGCGCTCCTCTTGGCAGCAGCGATCCCATTCCCTGGGGACGCCGGTCCCTCCCACGGCAGAGGCGGAGGAGACGCAGGCGCCCGGCGAGACGCTCGCAGCAGGGGGATGGCATTCGCCGTCTGATCCAGTCGACCTCATCGGGAGTTTCTGAGCCGGAAAAAAAAAGGCAGCTTGCAAGTGAGATTCTCCTCTGCCAGGTTTCGGGCTGAGCTTGGAGCTGGCGAGCAGTGCTCCAGCGTTCGGTGATGCTGTAATTCGTGAAATCTCAGGCACTGGGGGGGGTTCTTGCTCCCTGGAGGGGGGGGATGCCGGTTTCATACCCTCTTGGTAACGAGCAAAGGGGCGAATGTTCTTCCTTTCCCTTCACCATCATTGTTTTACGTATATATATTTTATTCATTTAATAAAATCCCAACGAGTTTCCTTGTGAAGCGTGGGCAGCGTGGGCTCCTCACGGGGATGGAGCTGGACCACTCCGACCCCTAGTGGGAAGCAGAGGGGAGGAGACGCAGCCGCTGGGGTCGGGGAATTGCTGGGGGCAGCAGCCCAGGGCTTGGGGTGGGCAACTTCACGCCCTTCACGTGCAAACCCATACGGATTCCTTCCCCATTTTCCTAAGAAACTGCACCAAATCCCCCTTGACGTGCAACTTCCCAGCAGCATCCCCATTTAGGTTTTGGCTGCTTTTGCCCCCCTCGGGTCCTTCTGTCTCCGTTTTGCTCCCAGAAGGGATTTGCTGCCAAAGCGCTGCCCCGATTTCCCTCGGGAGAGGCTTTTAAATGCCAAATTTCACCCAAACAGCAAATCTACCCGCGGACACGGATGCAAAACCCGTGCAGATGCCGGCTTTTCCATCCCTGTACCCATTCCTTAACCCAAAGGGAGCAAAGCGCTGCTGGGATGCGTGCCCGGAGGGTACATCGAGACCCGATCCCTGCAGCCCGGTTGTCTTTGGAGCGCGGGTGGACGAAGCAGGCGCTGAAGACTGCGCTGTGGGTCCTGAGCACCAACCTACAGAAGAAAGCAAAGCACCCACGAGTGGGTTTTGGGTGGTTTGCAGCCAGGTTTAGGGAGATTTCAGGAAGCAGCAGGACTCCGTGGGAACGAAGAGACAAAGGAAGAGAAATATCCGCAGCTCAGGCTTGTAGGGTCCAAGCGTCAAGCCCAGCATTGCACCCAGATGTGCCACCACCTCCTGGCCCTCGCACATCCGCGATGCCACCGGCGTTAACAAAGCCAGCTTTGGCTGGGGATGCAGATTTCCCGGGTTGCATAGTGGGGTTTCAGCTGCTTTTCTTCTTCATATATTTATACAGAACAGCCGAATTCCCCAAATCACGGGCTGTAATCCCAGGGAACAAGGATCAGCAGGCAGGAGAGGGAAAGCACATTTATACCTTGCTAAGAATTAAAGTTTTTAAATTTTGTCTCCTATTGATGTGTTCTTCCCCATTCTATTTTTTTAACCCTTCACGTTGGTTCGTGTGAGGTTCACACAACTTCACCCCATTGCACAGGTTGCAACCACCGAGTCCTTGCACCGCTCTGTCCCGAGTTTCTGCTGCGAGGACCCAGCGCTCCCACGGTGCGTTGAATATTCATCATTTATTTCAAGCTGGGTTGAGTCAGAGCCAGGCAAAGTGGGCGGAAAAAGCCCTCTCGCGGGCTATTTTCGGTCTACGCATATAAACCCCCCTCTGATCAGTATCTTCGGGACAAAGCCTGAGCAGAAATTCTGATTTTCCATTCCCCTAAAAGAATTTGCTGTATGCTGCTCAGGTGCAATTGAAACCCATCTTTAAACCTTGAGAATAAAATTGGTTTTAGGCACGTTAAATCCCCGCTTGGGCTTTTCTTTTTGAGCCAGAGCATCTCCAGGGCATTTGCGCTTAGCAGATGATGCCCAGGCTTGGCCCAGGTGATGGATGTGGAGCTTTCTGCTGGAAACAGCTCGTCCTGCACCGTGCTTTGCCAAGCACCTTGGAGCACCTGCAGCGATGGAGATGCGTGGAGGCCATTGGAGCACGTGCACCAAACTGGTCCAGATGCATCCGCCCGGGTGAGCAGCTCCTTACCTCTCCCACCATTCAAGCGCGTGGTGGCCAGGAGGTCTCAGCACCTCTTTAGCCAAACGTGAGGCCAACATCTGGCCTTACAGCCGGTAGCAAGGCTAGAAAACTTGCTATTGAATTCCACAAGCCCGTGGATGCCAAGATGCCACCAGATACCAGCCTCGGCTTTGCTCAAAGCAAGCGAAAGCTATTGAGCAAGCGAGAAAAAGCTTCCTTGCAAGCACGCAGGATTTCAACAGTTTGCTAAACCACCCATCTGTCAGCTCCGGAGAAGCACCAGAAGATGTCCCACCGCCTCCCACCTGCCAGCAGCTGGCAGCTCGCGTGCTCCAGCCAAGTTTTTAGCAGCAGATGTGGCAGCAAAGAGCAACTCAACACGGGGCAAAGACCCAGCGCCGGGAAAGGATGAGCGCGTGGAGGTGAGCCCACCACCCTGGTTATGTGAAATCGCACCTTCTCACAGCCACCTGGATTTCTTTTTGGAGAAATTGGGATGTGTATCTATTTTGTTGGCTGTTGGATCGGGATGCGCATTCCAATGTATTTTGTTGGCTGGTGGATATTCAGCTGATGGGGACGATGCGGAGCCAAGCTCAGCACAGCTCTGGAAATGATGCACGGGGGAGTTTGGGGTTTTTTTTGCTCAGACGGAGCCATGCTTCGTGAGTCCCACGCGCTCGGTTTGAGGCCAAATCTTCCGCCGTGAGGTCTCGGTGGGAGATGCCCCCGGGAAAAAGCAAGGGTTGGCAAGGCAGGGCTGGGTTGCTTTGCTAAAATCTGGCACCCGGGCAGCGTGCTGCATCAGGGTGCTGTCACGGGTGGTGCAAAAAGCATGGAGGACAGCTAAAGCAAGCCGAAATGGCACCTGGAAATTTAAAGTTTTGAGCGACAGTAATGTCCAATTTTAAAATAAAAGAGACGTTGAGCACGCGGCTGCTATCGCCGTGGTGCAGAAACGCGCCCAGTTCACAGCAAGCACCCGTTAACTCCCCAAGCTCGATTTCCCTGCTCGGGATCCCCAATATTAAGGTCTCAGAGATCCAGCAGATAGTCAGCATGCTCCGTTAACCCTTGCGCCTGTTTGCACCACATCAGATGAACAACTGGGTGATGCTTTCCCTTCGGATTGGGCTGCTGGGGAGCTTTGGTCCCATCAGTAAAGCAAGGGGAGCAGGGCAGGAGATCCATGGACCTCCCTGAGCATCAGGAGGTCCAAGGCAGGAGACAAGCTGGGAAAGCAGCCCATGGACCAGCAAGGTCCATGGCCGTGCACGGATGCTCCTCCAAGCCAGCTTGCAAAAGCACCAAGGAAGGTGGAGAAATGGGAATGGGAAGAACCTGAAGCTCTCCAGGTGAGGTTTTGATTCCTGGAGGAAAAGGGCGACACAGAGGGGACTTTTTTTTATGTACACAGCCCTGCCTGCAAGGGGAGGGATATAATTTATAAGGGGATTTTATGTGCAAATTTGAAGTTTAGGCAGGAAAATGTGACTGGGAGTTGTGGCAATAGAAAAGCCTGAGCGTATTTCAGACAGAAATGGTGGCGATGGAGAGGTTTTTGGGGAGCTAGGACACCAGGACCACCGAAACGAGCTAAGGCGTTTTGTTTCGACCAGCACTTGACACACAGACGATGGAAAATCCGAAGTATTTTAATGCCAACGTGCCAAAGGGAAAGAACTAGCACTTGGGAAAGATCTCAGCAGCGAGTCCATCTAACTCCAGGTCCTAAACTCACCGACATCCACCCACCAGCCTTTGAGGACCTTCCCGGACACGGCACCTTCTTCCTCCCCATCTTCCCATGGGGCACGGCCCCGCGAGCCCGTCTCACGTGTGCAGCTTCAGGTGGGACCTGAGGGAGACGTTGGCCTTGTAGCGTTTGCCGCAGACGGGGCACCTGTACGGGGCTTCCCCCGTGTGGGTCCGCTGGTGTTCGATCAGCTTGGAGCTCCGTGTGAAGCCCTTCCCGCAGTCGGGACATTTGTAGGGTCGCTCGCCGGTATGGAGGCTCTCGTGTCGGATAAGGTCGGAGCTCCTCCGGAAGCTTTTCCCGCAGTCCCGGCAGGAGTAAGGTCTCTCCCCAGTGTGGATGCTCTGGTGCATGGTGAGGTTTTGCCTCCGGGCGAAGCGTTTCCCGCAGCTGAAGCAGACATAGGGTTTTTCCCCCGTGTGGATCCTGTGGTGGGCCAGGAGGCTGGTGCTTTGGCTGAAACGCTTCCCGCAGTCCAGGCACTCGTAGGGCTTCTCTCCCCGGTGGAGCTTCTGGTGGGAGATGAGGTTCGAGTGGTCGCTGAAGCTCCTCCAGCACTCGGAGCACTTGTAGGGACGCTCCCCGGTGTGTGTCCTCAGGTGCCGGCTCAGGTTATTCTTCCGATTGAAGGTTTTCCCGCACTTGCCGCACCCGTACGCTTTCTCCTTGGCGCATTTCCTGGGCTTGATCCTGGTTTTCCGCAGGTGGATCTCAGCGGGGTTATCCTGCACCTTCCTCGCATGGTTTCTCCTTGGTCTTTGTGGCCTGGGTTCCTCTTCCCGGTCTTCTCCTAGCTCGGCGCTCGGGGGAACGGGTGCCTCGTCCCTTCTTGGCACCGCGCCGTGCCGGCACCTTTCCCCACGCTCATCCCCTTGGGCATCTTCCAGATCCATCGGTACTGTCCCTGCAGAGAGAGGGAGAAGGTGGTGAGGGGAAGGGGAACTTCGGGTGAGGAAAGCAGAGGGGAAGCTTTTGGGAAGCAGCAGGCGCGTGGATAATCCGGACCCTTCCCTAGGAATAAAAAAAAATGCCAAAAAAAAAAAGGCAATTTGGTCATCTCGGAGGTTTTGAGAGCTACCGTGGGTCCCTGCAGGAATTTGGGGATTGCTAAGCATTAGGATCACCCCAGTTTTGCCACCTGGAGCCACGTGTCTCTCCTGCACTGCTCTGGGACTCTCCGACCCCATAGGAGTTGCGCACACCCCATTGAAAGCAGGGTCTGCCTGGAGTCATCGCCGCTGTCCCACCCCAATGGGGTGGGGATGAGCCCCCCCAAAGCAGCCATCAGGGATGGGGAGGAGTCCCCAAGGCTTTGAGCAGCAAGGGTTGAGACACCAGGGTGTCCCCGGGGGCCTCACACCACCGTGGGCTCGAATCAATGGGTCCGGACCCCCAGATCCGGTGGCAAAGTGGGGACGATGCCCCCCATCACAGTGGGCACCCCACACCCATGGGTGTGGGTGGTAAATGAGAAGTGTTTGGGTGAGAAGGGTGGATGCCGGGGTGCAGGGGGTGTCTGGCTGAGCCTGAACAAAAGTGTGTCACCCCTTAGGAAAACACTTGTGGGTCTGATCCTGCTCCCCGGTGTGATGCTTTGGGGCTGGCTTGGGTAGCGAGAACCAGCGCGCTATTCCCACCCAGATGAATTTGGGCGGCTCCTCGGCCAGCCCCTCCATCTGGTGACACACGTCCTTCCCCCAAATCCTCCCAGAGCATCACGGAAAGGGGACAAGAGCTGAAAAAAATAAAAAAAAAAGGAGGGAGAAGCCGGCGCAGCCGCGGTACCTGCAGGCTCCGGCTCCGGGCTCGTCCTGGTTTGAGCCCAGGGCTGCACATTTCTCTTCCCAGCTTCTCACTTTGTCCCAGCCCCTTCCTGTGCTTCTGCACAGGCAGCCGGGCTGCAACCACCCCCAGACCCCGCTGTCCCCTCACCCTGAGTTATCCCAAAGGCAAAAACCCCCTTCTATCCCAGCCAAAACCCTGCAGGAGCCAGGGCACGGCGCGGTTTTCCCCTTTGCCGAGCCAAAATCCAGGCTGTGCATCTCCACGCCTCTTTCGGGCAGCCCCCGCCCACCCCCCCAAAAAAATAATTCTCCCTCTTTGTCTCCAAATCTCCGAATTTCAGGACGTTTACTGGAGGAGATCTGAAGGAAGGGGGCTGTTAGAGGAAAATACATCTCGCTGGATCCGGCAGCGCGAGCGAGGCGAGGCGGCTGCCACTCCGTGCCCCCGGGTCCGAGCAGGAGCAAGGTTTAAAATGCGTTGCCAATAGGCACGTATCCACGTGCATATATACATATATACGTGTCTGGTCACGCAGAGCATCCACACCAATGCAGACAGCACCGCTGGCCTCATCCTGCTCCGGCTGAGCAGCATGGAGGGGGTATCCATACAGACATGGTGCATCACTCCAGCAGCGCTGCTGCGGCACTTGCTCCTGGATCCTGGTCCCCCCCATTGCTGGCCCTTGGATCCAAGGAAATTTAGCTGGAAAATGAAGCAAAGCAAAACTAAAAGCCGGTAGGGAAGTGGGAAATGCATCCCTTGTCCCAGAGCCGGCTGCAAGAACCAAAAAACCAAGTTGCTCCAGTGGAAACCAGTTGGACCAGCGGTGACTGGGAGCATCGCCCCACGGCGCTGTGGAAGGCAAGGTCCTGAATGTGCAGCAAATCGAGCACAAATAGATGCCTCTCCCTGCTGGAAAAGCATGAAATTCACCCAGAGGGACTCCTCCGCTTGCAGCTTTCCCATTTTTCCCAGATGTCCACTGGGTGGGGACCGTGCATCGCTCGCCCTGCGGACAAAGGCACCGCATTGTCTCACACCCGAAGCCATGCTGGGGGGCTCGGTGTTTTTTTTGCTTTCTCCACCTGTACGGCTTCTGTTTGTTCTTTGTGCTAAAAAAGAGGGAAAAAATATTTTTTTGCTCTTTTAAGCTGTTTTTGGAATAGCTGCGTTGTTGTTATTATTTTCCTTACAGTCAGCAAGGGCTGGTGGCTCCTACCCGGGGCTCATCCCAGGGGACGAGCAAGGGGACAGAGCAGGACCAGGGGCAACCCGGGGCATCAGGAGAATCCATGGGAAGGAGGCAAGGCTGGGTGCAAGCAGAGAAGCAAGGTCCAGGCTCCATGCAGCTTGCAAAAGGACCAAACCCCGAGAACTGAGCCTCCATAGACCCCCTGGGCCACGGGCAGGGGATGGGGGGTCCCACGTGGGGCTGCTCGGGGTAATTAATGCCTGACACTAATGACAAATCTACTTTTCAATTAATCTTTGCAGTGTTTGGTGTCAGGCGTGAAGCGGGAAGAGGGGATGTTTATGGCATGGGCTATGAAGTCCAGGGATGCTTGCACAACCTCTGCCTCAATAAAAGAGAAAATTGGAGGCACAAAAAGCTTGGTCAGCGGTGGCTTTGCTTCAGCAGAATGGCAAGTGTGGGATTTGGGGTGAAATTAAAGAAATTGGAGATTCTGGGGAGCTGTTGAATGACACTTTGCAGCAAGTCCTGTTTTTTTTTTTTTTAATTATTTTTATTTTTTTTTTGCTACAGAATGAGCTATTTTGCCAAGGAAAGTTGGGTTTTTGCTCTGTACTTGCTGCATCTAGCTTTCCTTCAGCAAAAAATGTGGCTCAGGCTACAAACTGCAGTTCTCGCTTGGAAGCTGCAGCGTATGTGCACGGAAACCAGAATTAGCAGACCTGGCTAATGGAGATACCACTGTAGATGGGCAAATGAGTTCTGGTGGCTAAATGAGTTGCTGTTCGTTAGCAGAGCCGTGAATTCCCCCCCAGCCAGGCTGCAGGAGCTTAAAGCAGCCCTATGGAGTTATAGGTTTGGGATACAGTAAAAGACACCAGACCAACAGCTTTAGGAACGAACAATTTATTTCAGAATAACGGTATGAGAAACAGTAGTACAATTTTCCTGGTTGAAACGACAGTAAATCCAATAATTCACTAACACTGGGCTAAAATTAATATCTGGGCATGCAAAGACTTACAAGACCGTGGTTATCAGGGCATGGCTTCTTTGGATGAGTGACTTGGACCAGCCGATGGGTTTGGGGTATTTGAAATTCCCTGATCAGAGTGGCCTCTTCCACTGTCGAGCTGTGGAAGCACCATCTGGACTTGTTAACCAACACAAAGGTGGGAGATCATCCTAAAAAGGCTTCCCACCAGCTTTGTTTGACTATTTTTTCAACACATTCCGGGCTTGGTTTGATCTCTCTGGTAGCACGGTGGGCAGTAATTTTAAGTTTAAGTTGCGATGAAGTCTTGAAGTTGTTGAAGTTTGTTGTGCCTTCTGCTTTGCCTGTTTTGATAGTTGATTTAAGCCTTCATGCTGTAAGAACTGTTCAATTAGGGAGAAATTCGTACTGATAGGGATAGGGGAGATGGGTGGTAGAAGGAATAGTTAGTTGGCAGTACTTGATAAGTGGTAATTGGGACAGTATAATTAAAATCATGAGTAGGTTGGGTAGTAAACTTACAGAAACACCTGTGGTATGGCTACACAGAGTCAATCCACACAAAATAACACGGAGATCGTAAGCATACGCAGCCATTCCTGATGTGGATGAGTATCATCTCGGTGGGTTCACTGGGGTGTGGATGGGAAGTGACAGATTCCCCAGGGGAATTAAGGCACGGATCAGGGGTTCAAAAGGAGTTCCCTTCACACGCAAACTCTTGGGGATGCAATCTTCAGCGTCTACCAGTCACCATCCTTTCATTCCCTGCTGGTGATCCATGGGATCCATGGGTCCAGCTTGGTGCAAACCCAGCGATGGGGTGGATAACTCAGCATCTCATGTGGTCCATATGTAGGCAACGGCTCCGTCCCCATTTGCATCATGAGCAAAGTTTGCCAAGTGTCACCAGGCTTGTAGGTGCCGCTCAGGGTTGGTGGTGTTATCTTAGGCAACTCAGCAGGTGGATTTTTGCTGTCACCTTCTCTAAGGTTTCAGCTTGCACCCACAGTTGGGTTTGAAGGCAGCTCAAAGCCGAGGAAACATTCCCTTGGATCACCCCTGAGGCATTTAGCAACAACACGCGGTCACCATGGTCTAGACGTTCTCACAAAGGGAAAGTGTGGTTAACCACGGTCCCATTCCCAACTTAAATGATGACTGTAAGCAAATGAGAAGATTTCACGGTGAGGTAGTCATCGTGTCTAGCTTATTGGCCAGGACTTCAGCATCAATACTGTTAAGCACTCCCATGCCTGTCCCCGGATACCCCATAAAGTCCCCAAATACCCTGTAAAGTCCCCCAAATACCCCATAAAGACCCCAAATACCCCATAAAGTCTTCATATGGGCATAAGCTGAGCTGAGTTAGGGTATGGTTATGGAGCCAGGCTAACCGTCCTTGGTCAGCAGCAGGCAAGAAGGTGGTACATGGTGGATTCAGTCTGGATGCACTGATTAGTGCCAGCTCTACACATTTGAAGGACAAATTGGGATCCAAAAGGAGCGGTTGCATATGGTTTTTCTGAATTGTGCAGACTTTGGTAACAATGGGGATGAAGCTGAGGGTGAGCTGGGAAGGAGGGTTGGAGGGTTGGAGGTCAGTTTGGGAAGGGAAGTAGGAGAGGCACTCAGCGATAAAGGATTAATATTAAAATTAAAAGACAGAGTGATTGGAGCCTTAACCCAAAGGCACGTCAACAGGCTGAGAAAGAATAAGGGTCATGCTCCAGAAGGGTGGCATGGTCACACTGTAGCCAGTAATTCATTAATACTGGGCTCCAATTAATATCTGGGTGTGCAAAGGCTTGCACAAGCGTGCTTACCGGGCCAGCAGGACACAGGGCACGGCTTCTTTGGGCAAACAGCTGGAACCAGCCAGCGGGCTCGGGGTGTTTCGGATTCCTGGCTCAGGTCCTCTGCTCCCGCTGAGCTGTGGAAGCTCCACTTGGCCTCGTTAAGGGATCACCGCATCCCAAGTCTGCGTGCCCAAGGAGGTGGGCACGGTGCTCCAACGCAGCACGGCGAGCCCCAGCCCTCGCGTGAATTTTCTGGTGCCGCGTAAGGTGGGAAGCTTGGCGGAAGGCTTTGGTGCAGGTGGGGCAGGCGTAGGGTTTCTCCCCCGTGTGGATTCGCTGGTGGATGGCGAGGAGGAAGTTGGAGTGGAAGCTCTTCTCGCAGTCGGGGCATCCGTAAAGCCTGTCCTCGGTGTGGAATCGCTGGTGCTTCAGGAGGGCTGAGATGACGCTGAAGCATTCCCCGCAGCCGGGACACTCATAGGGTCTGGCCTCAGTGTGGCTCCTCCGGTGCCTCCGAAGAGCGGAGCTGTCGTTGTAGCCCTTCCCGCAGTCGGGACACTTGAAGGGTCTCTCCCCGGTGTGGATTCGCTGATGTTTCTCTAGGGCTGCGCTGAGGCCGAAGGCCTTCTCGCACCGCTGGCACTTGTAGGGTCGCTCTCCGGTGTGGCTCACCTGGTGGACCATCAGAGCCGACTTCATACCGAAGATCTTACCGCAGCGGGAGCACTTGTAGCGTCTCTTCCCCGCTTGGGCTCCCTGAGCTGTGCTGAGCGCCGGCCTCCGCTTCTCTCCCGCGTGGAGCCTCCTGTGCTTGATGAGGCCGGAGCTGTCAGGGAATCACAAATCACAGAATCACAGAACCATTTAGGTTGAAAAAGACCTCCAAGATCATCCAGGCCAACCTATACCTACCTGTCGGTGTAGCTTTGCCCGCAGTCCACGCACTTGTAGGGCCTCTCCCCGGTGTGGCATCGCTGGTGCCTCGTCAGGTGGGAGCTCAAGCGGAAGCTTTTGTCACAGCTGACGCACTTGTAGGGTTTCTCCCCGGTGTGGATCCTCCGATGGGCCGCGAGGTCCGAACTCATGATGAAGCCCTTGCCGCACTCGGGGCACTTGTAGGGTTTCTCCCCAGTGTGGGTCCGCTGGTGCACGGTTAGGATGGATCTCCGGCTAAAACCCTTCCTGCACTCGGGACACTTGAACGGTTTCTCTCCCGTATGGATCCGCTGATGTATGGCCAGGTATCTCCTCATGCTGAAGTGCTTCCCGCAAGCAGGGCACTGGAAGGGGTTGTCTACGCTGTGGGTGGCTTCGTGGGCCAGCAGGTACGAGTTCACCCGAAAGGTCTTCCCGCAGACCAAGCACACGTAGGGTTTCTCCCCGCTGTGGACCTTCCGGTGGGTGCTGAGCGTGGAGCTGAGACGGAACCGCTTCCCGCAGGCCGAGCACTCGTAGGGCTTCTCGCCCGTGTGGATCCGCTGGTGCTTGTTGAGGGCCGAGCCGACTCGGAAACCCTTCCCGCACTCGTGGCACGTGAAGGGCTTCTCGCCGGTGTGGATCCTCTGGTGTGGGACAAGGAACGACCTCCTGCTGAAGGTCTTCCCGCAGTCCGGACAGCTATAGGAGGCTCCACGCGTGGTGGTGCCTCCTGTCTTCCCACCCTGGTTGTAGGGTTTTTCTTCTGCGGGTTCCTCTTGGTGGGCTTCCAGGCTTCGGCCCTTCCTCAGTGACCGCTGGCTACAAGGGCCCATTCTTGGTTCCTCACTCGGTTCCTCACTTGGTTCCTCACTCGGTTCCTCGCTCAGTTCCTTGAGGCCTTGCCGCGGTTGACCCCGCGACGTTGGGTCCAGTTCCTGGGATGAATTCCTCTTGGATCGGCGTGGACGCAGCTCAGATCCTTCTGGTTTCTCCGGGCCTTTTCCCTTCTCAGCTGCCGGGCCACCAGCTGCGGGAAGGAAGGTTGATAAGAAAAAACCCACGTCAGAAACCTTTGCCGCCGTTTCTGGGAGAGCTTTACGGTGCTGACTCCCAAACCCAGCCCCGCTCAGCAGCCCCACGTGCCACCAGGGCACCGAGGGCTGGTGACAACGGCAGCCGCAAGAGCCACCACCCCAGCACCAACAGGATGCAGGATAAGGCCCTGGGAGAGGGGTCTATGGAGGTTTACCGGGCTGAGAAGGTCCATGGTTCTGGGAACTTCTGGATTAGAGGCCCATCATCCTCCCCTGCTACCCACCTGCCCTGGGGGCTTCTCGCCGGTGCCTCCTCTTCCTCCCCATCCGGAGCGCCCTGGGAGAAGGCCTGCAGGAGGAAGCGCACGCGTTGGTGGGGTCCCACGCTCGCTCGCACGCACACGTGGGGTGGGAAGGGGCCCGGCCACCACCCAAAGTGTCCTCAAGCGCCGGCACCCGTCTGGAGCCAGGGGCTGCAGCAGCCCCCACACCCGCTTCTGCTTCTCCCCCCCCTCCGAAGACCCTCAAAGCTGAGCCCAGAGCTCAGCGACCCCCCCCACCAACCCCGGGAGCAGGACAGGGGCACCCCAAGACCCCCCCACCCTGTGCACACCCCCCC
>VXAA01007308.1:21202-35860 GCA_013399115.1 Anseranas semipalmata
TTTTTGTTTTTTGTTTTTTTTTGTTGTTGTTCTGAAATGTAACCTCCTGTGTTTCAGCAGGTGCTGGGAGCAAAAGTGAGGATTCACCTCCAGCTCTGCTGGGTTGGATGGACCGAAAGGATGCTCTGGAGGGGTCTGGATGCAGAAGAGTTGGTTTGAGCTTGAAGACTTCAGCTTTGCCCTTAGGAGGGTGCCTCTGAGACTCCTTAGAGCGATGGGTTTCTGTTTGTCGGGTTCAGCTCCACCCTTTGTGCTCAAGGAAGCAGGAAGCAGAGGGTGGTTTTTATTGAGCTGGTGAAGCCGGCAGCAGCTTGCCTTTGCCCTCACAGCCTCTGGATTTCTCCGAACCCCCTCTGAGCCCCCCAGCAAGCTGCAGGGGGGTCAGGACTGCGGTACCGAGGAGCGATGCTTCCTCCACCCCATGGAGCAAGGGTCCGGTCCCATGCAGGAGAGGTACGGCAGGGTCCTGGGGGTTGGAGGACACCCAGCTCCAGGGGAGGATGTGTGTGGGTGTGTGTGCAAGAAGCTGGGGGGCTTGGGGACCCCCCAGCCTGAAGCTGGGATGAGTTATTTTAAACTGCAGCCCATTAAGTCCTGTTGCGTGGCATCCATCATGTTTCGTGCTCCCTCCTGCTGTCCCCCCCCAAAATGTGACCCTTATTTGGCAGTTATATCCGGTGTCACCACATCCTCGGAGCCAAGCAGGAGTGAGGGGAAAGCTTTTCCTTTCTGTATCCCCCCCCCTTAAAGATTATTTTAATTGCAGGTTTCCCCCCATGTTTTAATGAGCATCACAAACTGGGGAAAATGGCCTTCCCCCCCCCCCAAAAAAAAACAACCTCCCTTCCAAGGGAGGCTGAGCCCTTGCAGAGTTGTGACAGCAGTGGAACAGGAGCTTTGTGAACAGCAAAATGTTTTCCTTTGGGAAGGTGGGAATGGTGTCCATGGAGGAGGGGAACCTCCACCCTCAGAGGTATCAAACCTCATCTGGAGAGGACCCGGTGCTACCTGACCTCCTTGTGAGCATGCCTTGGACCAGAGATCCCAGTGGTCCCATCCAACCTAATTTTATTTTTGACTATTGCCTAGTTCCCTGGGTTTTCATAATCAAGCTTTATCTATGAAAACCTTTTCATATTCATGTTCTTTGTAGCTATTGAAGTTCTCTGCACTGTGCTCAGCTCTACACTGATTTAACTGATTTATATATATATATTTTTTGCTGTTCATCTCTCCCCAGAGAAATTGGATGTGAAGATGTTGGTTTCCTCCTGCCACCCTTGCAGCTGCTCTGTCCTGGTTTGGGTCACAATTTTCTTCTTTGGCTTTCATGTTCGCAAGCTGGACTGCGGTAAGGATCTCCGGTGTTTCTGCTTCTTCCATGAGATCCATCCTTTGCTATATTTTATTTTCCTGCTTGTTAATACCACAAAAAAAAAAAAGTGATATACTAAAAAGTTGCCTATGGGAACAGTTTACGTTACTGAGATCTTAAGAAGCTTCCAGCCCTGATCAATAACTCAGGGCTTCTGACCCTAACCCAGTATGGTTTAAACCCTCCATCATAGATCATTTAGGAGGCACTAGTGAGGATCATAGGATCACTTAGGTTGGAACAGACCTTCAAGATCGAGTCCAACCATCAACCTGACCTACTGAATCCCATCGCTAAACCACGTCTCTTAGTGCCACATCCACAAGTCTCTTAAATATCCCAAGGGATGGGGACTCTGTGTCCCTGGGCAGCCCATCCCAATGAGAAGAAGCTGTGTGCCTTACTCAAAACTCATTTGAAACGCTAGGTGGGATAAATAGCAAACCTGGGGGATGCTGGGGAGCATCATCTGAGATGTGCCCGAACAAGATGCTGGTTTAGGGGGTCCACCATCACCCACGAGTCCGGGATGCTCTTGCTACATGGGGAGGGAGCACAGAGGGTACGGAGGAGAAGTGAACAGCCCCATCTCTGCAAAGGGGAGACCCCAAGCTCTGTCTTCCCGTACTCCTGTGCCTCCAAACCTGTCCTTTCACCCTTTTACTTCTGCTCCGTCACTTGTAGTGGTTTCAGCCAGCTTCTTCATCTCATATCAGCATACGTTGGTGTTTTCATCTCAGCTGGCTTAACCCCCTCTTTTTAGGCTGCTTTCCAGATCCAGTCCTGACAGCAGATATATGCTGGGTGCGCCAGTCCTTGCACCCACAGTGATGCTGCTTTGTGCTTGGTTGCTGATTGCCCCCAGGTGTGCCACCAACCCAACCAGAGCCCTTTAGAACAATGCGATTGTTTGCACGATGCGGCAGCAGAACCGCTCATGCCGCGCGTCTCACGTGCGTCTTCTCCTCCACCATCACTTGCAGCCCAGTTCCGAGTCCTGGGATCTGATCAGCCCATCACAGCCGTCATAGGAGGGGATGTTGTGTTGCCCTGTCACCTCTCCCCCAGGCTGAATGCCGAGCACATGGAGGTGAGGTGGTTCCGGTCCCGCTTTTCCATCTACGTGCACCTCTACCACGGCGGGCAGGACCACTACTCCTCCCAGATGCCCGACTACCAGGGGAGGACGGAGTTTTTGAAAGAGGGCATCTCCGATGGAAATGTTTCCTTGCGGATCCTCGGGACCAGGCTGAGTGATGAGGGACAGTACCAGTGTCTCGTTAAAGACGGGAATTTTTATGAAGAAGCCATGCTGGAGCTGAAGGTAGCAGGTAAAATCCCAGAGTTGGGGCTGCCTACAAGAAGAGCTTCTGGCTTCTCCCATTTGCCCATAACAACTCAAAAATCCCTTTTGATTTTTGCTGTTTGATAGCCCAGCTCCTAGCGAGCACCTCCCCAGCCTGCTTGGCCTCAGATCCCTGCAGAACAGGGACTGTCCCAACACCAGACCCCTGAAACCTCCCCAAAACCAGCAGCACCATCCTCAAACCCAACAGACAATACTGGGTTGCCCCAGGCCAAGCATCTTGGACCGCAGCCCTACAGTTGGTTTGCTTCAAAAGAGGTCCTGTGGAAGAAGCAGGGGAGAAGTTATTTGACAGCAGAGCTGTACCCAAAGAGATTTTCTTGTGCAGATTGTTTTAAAAGGGACATGGTCTCCAAACTGACTCAAGGTGGGATCTGAGCAGATGTGAACATCCCTCCTAGGGAAGGGAGGGATAGGCACCACGCTGTTCCCAGCTCAAGAGAATTGCCCTTGCAAGCAGAAAGGAGCAGAGCATGTCTCTTCCATGTCCCAAAGACAGCACTTTTCTCCCTAACCCAATGGGTCTCACGTTGCTCAGTGTGCAGAAGACTCTCAAAGAGGATGAGCATCCATCTGGGTGGAGATGGCTTCATCTCAGGACTGCCACAGTTCACAAGGTGCAGCTTCCTTTCCTTCCCCTGAGGAAGGAGGACAGTAGGAATAAATAACATTATTGGATTCATCCCAAGCTCAGACACTGCATGAGTCACGCATCAGTGCTGCCCTATTTTTACAGCTGTCAAAGGAACGGAAAAGTTTTGACGGTTTTAAAAGATCTCCTCTGGGATGGGCACTCCTAGTATTTCTGGTTTGGCTGATGTCTGTTTTGTTCTAGTTTCAGGTTCCAGCCCCCTCCTCTCTCTCGAGGATTACCAAGATGGGGGAATCCGAGTAGGGTGCCGAGCAGCCGGCTGGTACCCAAAGCCTGAGATGCTGTGGAGAGATTTCCAGGGGCAGCAGCTTCCTTCCTTCACTGAATCAGCCTCCCAGGACAAGAACGGTTTCTTTGAGGTAGAAAAGTCCATCATCATCCAGAAAAATGCAAAGCAAAACGTGTCCTGTTCTGTACAGAACACTCGACTTCCCCAGGAGAAGGACTCCTCAATTTACATATCAGGTGAGTTACCACCAGAATTAGAGCTTTTAAAATTGAAACCTGGAAAATAAGGTTTTGCTTCCCCTAATTTTACCCACAGGGGACCAGTTGCACTCTTATACTGGTGCCCACAGCTGCAATGCTCCATGCATGGGTGTGCGATGGAGAGGGAAAGGAGAAGATGGAGGAAGAACTGCACTGAGGTTTCTGGCCCACCAGGGATCAAGTCAGGGATATTCTGAACTTTTTCCAACAGAAAGCTGGTTTCAGCATAGTTTTCTTCAGAACCATCTCTAAAGCAGGGATTTTCTATTAAAAGATGGCAGCCTCAGGTCTAAATATTTCAGCAAAGGTTAGTACAGAGAGGAGACTGAGTGCTTCCAAGATAACTCTTTCCATATATTCCATTATCACAGGACATAAATGCAAAAGGGTTTTGGAGTATTTTTAGAGATTTTTTCCAGTTTTGCATTTCCTATGGGCTCACATTAAAACAGTAATTGTGTATAAGCACATAGCATGACCACGTGTTTGTGTAGCTGCATTCACTCCCATGCACATAAATGCACTGTGCATCCCAGATTAACTCCACCTTGGCTGTTTTCTCTTTCAGATGCCATTTTCCCAAAGGTCTCTCCCTGGATGGTAACTCTCTTTGCTAGCCTGGCCGGCTGCTCGGCTTTGCTGATCGTCTTCTTAATTTTAATTTTCTGGCTACGAGGTAAGGCATTAAGAAACGGCAAGAAGGCATCATGGCTCCTAAGACCAAACTGAAATGTCCCAGGTGTTTGAGAGACCCTACCACTCGCTAGACCCCTCTCCTGGGGAAATATTCTGAAAATGCCACTCTTTAGGGACCAGAAATGTAATTTCTCTCCCAAATAGCTCCTAAGCTAAGACCACCGGAGCCCCTAATATAAACCATGAGGATGTGATCCAAAGGGAGCAGAGCCCCAGTTTGAGCAAACATCACCATTTCACACCAAACCACTCCGGTGTTGGCCAAGCCAAAATGCCTGGTTGTGATATTCAGTGGAGGCTTGCACCTCCATCAAGGGTAACCCTTGCATTATATAGGTGTGGAAGAAATCTTCCTTTAATCCCTGATGCTTTCTCTGTTCTTTCTTACAGTCAAATATGCTGCAGAACTTGGTAAGAGAAACTTTCTTCTGCTTTTCAAAGGGGATTTTTGGCACCAAGAGAGGGTTGGGCATTGCTTGGTCTTGCATGTGTGTGCATCTCTCAAGTTGGCTTTGATAACAGCGGTTGCAGGCTGATTTCACAACAGAAAGCCATTTGAAAGAATTCTGAGGAAGGGGGGAAGAAATTGAGCAGGTTTCGTTTAAATTCTGAAAACACACACACAAAAAGACGAGAAAAGTCCTTTTCTTCATGCAGATACCAAGCTCTGGTATTTTATTGATGTTGAGCATCTTTACAGTTCTCTGTACCCCAGGCAGACTTTTGTCACCAACAGCTCTCCTGTGACTTATCTGTTGGAAAAGAAGCTTCCACTCACACTTCTCTTTCTGCTTTTGCTTTCAGAGAAACGCGATGCAGAAATCCGTAAGTACCGCGGTTCTTCTGTCGTTGTGGGTAATTCTGCAGGAAGAACGAGAGCTGCGTCCGGATGCTTGGTTAATTGCATTACGGGAGTTCAGGAGTCAGTGGGGAGGAAGTGGTGCTATTGCTGGTGGCTTAGGGAACAGATAAAGTGCATGACTTCATCTGAACTGGCCAGTTTGGGTAAGTGACTTTAGGGAAGGCCACATCTCTTAGCTCGGTAGAAGAAACCTCTGAGGGGATGGGTTGTGGTTCCTGAAGCCCATCTATAGCATGTGTTTCTGGTAGCTTAATTACTTTTTCAGTGAGCTGTATGGCTTCCAAGAGGGCAGCTTCCTTGTTTTCAGAGGAATAAAGTTCACAGTTACACATTTATCTCCAAAAGCAATCTAAGAAAGCAATAAACCATGAATTTCTTCTTTCCTGAGTCAAAATAATAGCTAGCTTTAATGGCAATGCTGCTAATGGAGAATCAGCATGCAAGTGAGATAAAGAAACCCTTTCCTTAGAATTAAAGCATGCTGTCCATCAAAATCCCACTTAGGGCAGTCCTATTAGCAGTTTTTTCCCCCAAACCTGCACCACTTTCCAACAGCTCAGTTTCCAAAGTTCTGCATAGGAAAAAAGCAAATTCAAAACCAGAGCCTGGGCACACTGCCAGCACCAAGTTAGTGTTTCCCAGCAATCCCATTTACTTCTTGTTTTTTCCTCCCCCAGGTGAACGTGATAAGGAAATACGTAAGTGTTCTTTTGTTTCTTCCCTTTGTCCTAGGGCTTTAGTTGGTGGAAGACCTTTCCCTATCTTTCTTCATCTAACTACAGAGGAGGCCAAGTCTAATTTCTCAGTGGCCATTAAAGAGAAATGGTGGTGGCACCAACCCTGCAAATTGCTTCTATCCCACCGGGGTGCACAAAATCCTTCTTTCAAGCCAATTTTACATGAAGCTGCATCCTGTCTGCTTTTCCCTGGCTCTACATCTCTGGCTGGGCAGATTTTGGAGGTCTAGCACTGTAAAAGTACCTCTTAATGAACCCCTGGGTTTGGTAGCTATGAGGGATCAATGTGTGGGGTTTTGATCCAAATGCTTCTACTAAGAACATGTTTGTTGTGATTTTCTGTTTCAGAGAAACATGCTGCAGAACTGCGTAAGTTTAATCCTTGCTCCTCCCCAATCACGGCACTGGGGTCTATCAAACAGCACTTTTGTGGGTGGGTGGGGATTTGTTCAATTTTAGTACCGTGACCCCACACCAGCACTGCTTACAAAACATTCCCATGGTCTGAAAATGATGAATTGGACCAGGAAGGCCAGCACTGTCCTCATTTTGATGAATCCCCATGCTGTTTAGGCTGCATCTGTCTTATAAATTAAATCCAAATTTGAGTAAATTAACCTGAAGCATGCCTGGGACTGTTCCGCAGCCCTGGGGACCACTGGCCCAAAGCCTCCCCCATCCTTCTCCACCAAAGAGCCCATTTGTGACCACGTGTGTTTGGTTTCAGGGTGGAGAAATACGATTGTCCCAGTGGAAGAAGGTACCTTGGTTTCATGCTTTGCCTGCCCTCGAGTCTTTGCCTCCACACCATAGCTGGTCTGTTTTCTGCTTCCTTTCCCCTTTCTTCTGTCCCACTTTTTATTTTCCAAACTTCTCCTGGAAGAGGGTTACAGAATGGGTAAACTCGTTGCATCTCCAACCAGGTTCACTGGTTGATGCTCTTGGTTCCTCCCTGAGAGACAGAACCAGTTATTTATTGAGGCCACCCCTAAATGAATTGTTTGGGTTTGTAGCCCACATCCACACCGCAACCTCCCTTAGCTCCTGAAATGGGGCACCCACATCCAAACCACCCACCGGAAGCAGCTCCCAAAGAGCACCCAGGGACCCCATGGAGTTGAGAGGAGAGACCACCAAGCTCTGACAGCATCGAGCATGTGAGGTCTTGCAATGCATTTCTGCAAGGGGGAAAGCTCAGAGCTGCTCTGGATGCATCCCAAAGGCTCATCCATCTCTCTCCCTGCAGTGCACATCACTCTGGACGAGGACACGGCGCACCCCCAGCTCATCCTCTCCGCGGATGGGAAGAACGTGCGGCGAGGAGACACCCGGCTCCCCATGCCCGACAATCCCGAGAGATACGACACCTACCACTGCGTCCTGGGCCAGGAGGGCTTCGTCTCGGGGAGATGCTTCTGGGAGGTGGACGTGGGGACAGCAGAAGGGGGGGTCTGGGCAATGGGGGTGGCCAGGGAGTCCATGAAGAGGAAGGGGTGGATCAACCCAGCTCCGCAGGATGGGATCTTGGCTCTCTTCCACTGCGGGGGCAAGTACTGGGCTCTGACCTCTCCTGACCATACAGCTCTCCTCCTCACCCAGCTGCCCCGGACAATTAGGGTTTACCTGGACTTTGAGGGACAGCAGGTAGCCTTTTTCAATGCTGACAACCAAGACCTGCTCTTCAGTTTCCCGCTGGCCCCGTTGAGCGGGGAGAAGATCCGTCCCTGGTTCCGCGTGGGGCCAATTGCCCAACTCAGCCTGAAGTCACCTCCTTCAGCCCCAGATGGCCCAAGCATGGAGGAACCTCTGCTCCCTTCATGCTTCCCCTTGAAGGGCCTCTCCACAAGGCGACAGACCCTGCGCACACCAGAAGACAGGACAGGACATGACCAAGGTGGGGAAATCCCTCTTGTTATCCACAAGCAGCTGCAATCAGGGCCTGCGGCCCTTTAGGCCGCGATCAGGACCTGTGGCTTTGTGGCCATGATGGCACCTCTACCTCAACAGAACTATCTCAGCCCCTGTTGTGCATGGGAGCCGTGGCTAAGACAGGTTGTCTGCTCCTAAGGAGATGTCCTCAAGCCAGCTGCTTGCTCCCAGAAGTTCTCATTTGCAACCCTCAGCTGTGCACAGATCCTGAACCAGCAAGGGTGCTGGCACCCGCCTGAGGTATGGAAGGAAAACAGCAAAGGTGCCAATGGCAGGCTGTGAAGAAGGAGCTGTGCACCTCCACCCTCTTCTTTTTCACGTTGTCTCCATTCCTGCCAGTCTTGTGAAACGTGGCCTGTCGAGTGGGTGTTGGTGACTGTTGTGCACTTCCAGACAAGGAGCCGCTCCTGTGGCAGTGAGATTTGCAGGGCTCAGGTTTGATATCTGCTGGTCCTCCAAGTGTTGCGTTGAGCTCACCTGTAGTACAAGAGATAAAGATTTCCTCATGGTCTCTTTGGCTATTGACACCTTTGTGGGTTATGCAAAGGGAGAATTTCCCTCTCCCCTTGCTGAAAAGGGAAAAATTAGAGGAAAGCATCCAGACTACGAGCATGGGATGAAAGGAACTGCTGGTGGCATGCCCTGGGTTCGCAAATGGAGAAGACAGGCCAAGCCATGATCTATCACTAAGAGCTTATATGTTGCAGCTTTTGAAAACAGTTGGTTTTGGGGTCTCTGGTTTTGGACAGGAAGGTGGGATGAAGGTGGGCATGGCCCCCACCCCAGGGCACCCGAGCAAGGAAGGGTCCAGCAGAGCAGCCAGCTTCAGCTGAGGATGCTGGTAGAGGCAGGGATTTTGCTTTTCCACATGAATCCCTCTTTGAGATAGCAACTGAGAAAGGACTTAGCACCTCTTGAGGACCCCAGTTCAGCTCCAGACTTGGAAGGTCATGGGAAAGGAAAAGCAGGATTTAACCCATCTTGTTGTTCAAGAGTGGGAGAGAGCTGTCAGGACCCAAAGCAAACAGCTTATTCTGTCTGCTCTTCTCCTGGTTGGCTGATGAAAAAATAGCTGGTTTCTGCAAAAGATGAGGAGAGCCCTCAGCTGGAAGGCTCCAGATCTGCACTTTTGGTTCCCGAGCCCTGGATTCGACCATTTTCCCACAATTTTATAAGGAAATTGACTGGTTCCCCCTCTTCCTCACCCCGGTAATATGGTTAGAATGACTAAAGGCATTTATTAAGGTAAATGGCCATTCTCTTTGAGCTGGTCACATATCATTCCTCTTTCCCCTTAAACATTCCCCTGGGATGCAAATGTGAGGAGGAATTCAGAGTAAATAATGCAGAATAAAATAGGAGCCCAGTGCCTGAATATGCCTCAGGGCCAGCAGTTGTGAGCAAAAGGGGCCTTCATTTGCAGGGAGATCCTGAACAAAAGCCTTGGGAGGTGTCTGCAGGACAAAGAAAGCCCAGTCCTGTAGTTGAGGATGTAGCACAAGCCTCCAAATAAGTGAGCAAAGAAACAAAGTGCTAGCCAAACAAAAGGTAACGTTAAAAGAGCCACTAGAGGAGGATCTTGCCTGCTGGATTCCCTAAAGGAATGGAGGGGGGAGATGAAAATTCAATTATAGGCAGGTTTTAGATGAAGAGAGTCAGCAGGAGGTGGGGAGGTTCGATAGCATACAGCAACATGTGCTTGCAGAGCTATGGAGCAAGGTCATGCTGTGTCTTGGGGCTGAAAACCTCAAGAACCCCCCTTGCTGCTCCCATCTCCCCTCCTGGTCCCTCAGCAAGGAGGCAAAGCCATCTTGGCACTGGGACAGGCTCAGAAAGCATCCAGAAATGGCTAAAAGCAGAGAAAGCAAAGAGGAGACTTCTCTTTTTTTGCAGAGATGAGAACAGCTCTGTCCCCTCGATACTAAACCCATGGGGCCCCAATGCCACCAAGCGTGGTGGCTTTGAGGAGTAAAGGTGCTGCAAGAACTGAGGCTTGCATGCTGCACCCAGTGCATCCAACCTGTGTTTTGTCCTGAAATTGTGGGGAAAGTGGTCGCTTTTTGCTCTTGGCTCCCTCTTTTGCACCAAAAAGGGCCAATCCTGGTATGGGGTGAGAAAAGGAGCTGGAAGTGGTGGGGAGAAGCCCACATAAAGCTGTCTGGGCAAGATGGATCTGTGTTTGAGGGAGGATAGATGAGGTTAGGGTGGCCTCAGAGTTTTGCCTCCTTGGCACAAGGATAAGCACCTTTAAGAGACTTGAGATAGCTGGGCAAAAAAAAACCCCGGTGTTGATGGCTGGAGAAAAACTTAATTTGGGAAGAAAAAGGGTCTTTGGGGACTGGGGTTTGTGTGGGAGAAGGGGCTGCATCTGGAACATTTTGGGTGGAAGAAAGCTATTTTTGGAGGGGGGGGGGGTATGGTCATGAATTTGCAATGATGGCATTCCCCCCCAACCCCCCCTAATCTTCTGGATGAGTTTGGGAGGAAAGGGTTAAGCCCCTGGGCTGTTGCCTGGATGGGCCATTGGGAAGCTAATGGGGCCGGGATGGCTGGGGCTGGCACAATGGGCAGGAGCATCCCCCCGGGGGGCCAGCACAAAGCCGCGGACCCCCAGCACCCACCCATGGCAGATTTACCTCCTACAGGGCAAGGGCCCGGAGGAGAAACCGTTCTGATCCCAATCTCTGGCTTTGCTCTTGAGATGCATCCTTGTGCAGGGTCCTTGGCATCCTTTTCTTGGGGCAATGACATCCCCCCCTAAAATAAAATAAAAAAATATCCCAGGATTGTGTTCAAACTTTACAGCAGCCCCGGGGTTTATTCCCAGTGTACAATCTGGTTGAGTTGACCCTATTCTGGAAGGATTTTAAACAATGTGTCATTTGGGTTCATGGACAAGGGATGGCTCCTGATGCTGATTTTAGGAGTGTAGATATGCTCTGCAGCCCCAATCTCATAGGGAGGGGTGGGGGTTGCATGTGGGGGATTTGGGCTTTTATCTCATGAGGAGCCACGGGGGTGACACCGAAATCCCCCAGGATGCTCCGCAAAGGGCAGCCCCTGCTCTGCCCTGCGATACTTGGCCACCATCAGGGCCCCATCCTGCCCCAGACGCTTCCACCGCACGACCCCTGTGCTCCGCAAAGGAGGCACCTCCATAGGGTTTCCCCCTTGGGTGCTTTTAGGGCTTTCCCCAGATATCTTAGCAGCAGCCAAGTGGTGCATTGGGTAAGGGTCGCACTGCAGTCCCTTGCGATGCTGATAAATACATTAATAAGTGTTATGGGGTCTGGAGGAGTCTCCCTGGGTAACGAGGTTTGCCTCACCCCTTGTCCATGGCAGAATTAAGGTGTTTCAAGAGCGGTGATGAGAGAATACAAGAGAACGCCCTTCCCGGGGGGGGGATCTTGATGTTTCTGGGTGTTTTCCCAAGGTAAGACAAGGGTTGGAAACACCACTGAGGTTCAACGGGCGTGTTGGGCCGTGCATCTGATGCCACCAGCTTGGTTCAGCATGGGATGGGGTTGGGGGGCTCCAATAAAGCATGTTTTGTGCTCCCATCCCGCTAGGATGTCCGTGTGGGATGGTTTTCCACACCGCAGTGCTCACAAGGATGTTGTGGGACGCGCGTGAGCAACACGTGGAGGATGGAGCTTCCCCACCACCTCGGTACGGACCCTTTGCAACCAGAAGCGGGGCTGCAAAACACCCCCTTTGCTTTCCCACCATGGGACCAAGGGGTCTGAGCCCCCATCCTATGCCCACCCCATCCCCTCTGCTCTCCCCGGGGCTGGAGCTGAGCCCCTGGAGCATCCCAGATGCATTTCCTAGGGCAGGAGACGCCCCAAGGGACCAGCGTGGGTACCACCCCCATGTCCCTACCCCTACCTATCACACCCCCTTGGAAAACCATATTAAAACCATGGAACATCTCTTCCAGATGAAGTTTCTCAGTCCATCCAGTGTCCTAAAACTGACTGCTTCATGTTTTAGCTAGAAAAACTGTGAATCGACGACCAAGACATCCAGAGCTCCTCCTCGAGCTGGTCCGGCTATCCAAGAACTGTATTCCCTGATGATGTTACATGGATTATAGGGGCTTTGCGGTTATAGGGTCACGTGGGCTCAGTGACTTTATATGCTAAAATGCCCAGGTTTCACTATTTTAGCGAAGCAGAGGATGTCTTTCTGCTTTGAGGGGCCTAGGGGATGTTGTGATAAGGAGGCAGCGCGAGGCGGGCTGTGAACAATTGAGCCCTGCGTGCCACTGGGAAGGCAAACCGAAATTTATGACTTTTTCGGCGCAGAAGGAGGCGATAAGGAAGAGTTGTGAGGAAGTCTGCAAAAGCTGTGGGGCCTGAGCAGGCGCGAGGATAGAAAAAAAGGGGGGGGGGGTGGAAACTTGTTTAAAGCCTTTAGCAAAAGAAAGCGTGCAAGGAGCTGTGGGCAATCTGGGATTTTGCACCAGTTTGGGTTGATAACGCCTCGAGCTGGTGTTGCAACCTGTGACGTTCCTCCAGGAGGAGCTTCTGGAGGGGTTTTGCTCCATTTGGGCTGTGTGAGCCAAGGTTCTCCGGGCTCAAGAACGATTCCTGGAGATCAGTGACAGCAGAGAAGCTGCGGGAGGTGGGTACAGCCCTTGGGTGCCAGCAAGGCACTGTGACCACCACCTTGGAGGTGCTTGAGGCTCTCCTCCAGGCCATGGCAATTCACGCTGGTGACCAGACCAGAGCTACAGGCAGGAGAAAGGCTCATCCCTATGGGAATCTCCTCCATTCCCAAATGGGTGAATGGTGTCTCTATGGCCAAGCTCCCATGAGATGCTCCTGGTGCTTCCTACGGATGGGAAGGTGGCTTTGCCCTTTGGGAGATGTTTTCTGAGAGATTTGGCTGCTTCTGGTGGGATTGGGGAACCCGTCTTTAAGTGCAGTCCCCCCCAAACCAGGCTGCTGGATGGGGCGAGATCATCTTTTTGGGGGTAGGAATCCTTGAAGCAGCCCGAATTTCTTCTGGTGCTATCTGCTGAGCTGCGAGGGAATTTAGAGCCTAGGGAAAAGGGAAAAAAACACCATTTCATTGCCCACTTGAGCACATAAAACAGCAGAAAGCTCAGAGAAGAAAAAAATAGATCAAACAGCACCCAGCCTGGAAGGCTCTTGTGCATTTTTCCCCTCAAAAAGCATCTTCCTGTGCATGGAAAATAGAAAAAAAGCACTTCCAGCAAGCCTGGGAGAGTCAGGTTGGGCTCTGCAGGCTTTTATTGCCCAGGCTGGAATAGCAAGCACAAAAAAGTCTCCCCTCGGACCCGAAATAGCCTGGGAAAGGCTTTTTCCAGGCTGAATAGCAGCGTGAGGCTGCATTAGGTATGTATCAGCTGGGCAATCGCTGGAAGAAAGGGCACTTGGCACCTGTGGGGTGGTCCTGGATAGCAGGGGTGATAAGGCGGATTTTCTTCTTTTTTCCCCAGGCAAGGCGAGAGACAAGATTTTCGAGCAAAGAGGTTAGCATGGGGAGCTCAAATTCCTTCTTTCACCCACGTTCAGCGTGGGCTTTGGCACGTTTATGGCTTTAGATGTGGATGTGGTGGCCAGTCCTGCTTCCCCACGGGTGAACATCTCCGGGATGGGCTCCGGCGCTCCCCACGGAAATACGGGGAGCTGACGATTTAGGGCAGAAGCGTCCAATTAATATTTCGGAAAAGGCTAAAATACGGCTTGGGAGCAAACAAATTGATGCCCAAACCATGAGCCACCAGCTTATTTGGGGCAGCAGGAGGAAAGGGCTGTTGAAGGAGCAAAGGAAGAGGTTTGGAAGGACGGGTGATGTGGATTTGGAATTTAGCCTTAGGGTAGATGAGTGGAAAAGCTTGTTTCTTACGTAAAGAATTTATTGATTATAAGCATATAGGAAGTCTTACAAAAAAGACTTAGCATTATTAAATATTAAATAATATTAAACATTAAAATAGTAAGATATATACCATATTAGATAATATTATCTAATATTATATATATTAGATATAATATAGTATTAGACATAATATAGTATTAAATATCTAATTTTAGCTATTTTTCGAATATTACATATAATATTATCTAATATTAGATATTTTGCTCCTATATCTGATTTTCCGAGTGCTGTAAAGTTACAGGATTGCAATCTTAAGGATGCTTAAGGTGGTGAGGGGCTTTTGCCCCTCTCTGGACTGATAAATAATCATGATAAAGCCCACCAAGGAAGAGAAACCCTGGGTGCGGAGACACCAAAAAAATTGGGAATAATTTAATAATTAGTTTTTTTTTATTTTTTTAATAATTAGGAATAATTTTCTCCCGCTGCTGCATCATGCCCAGTGTGATTGAAGTTCTTTGTCTTGCTTGAAAATGTGCCTTTTTTTTTTTTTTTTTGAAAATGTGCCTTTTTGGGGGGGGAAAATGTGCCTTTTTTTGAAAATGTGCCTTTTTTTGAAGGTGTGCCTTTTTTCAAAATGTGCCTTTTTTGAAAATGTGCCTTTTTTCAGATTGCGGCTGGCTGCTTTGGGTCGAAGAGGAA
>VXAA01007309.1:10289-39341 GCA_013399115.1 Anseranas semipalmata
CCGCGGGGATATGGCGCCCTCCCGGCTTAGAGGGGCTGCCGGGGGCCCACCCGCCGCGGTGCCGGGCACCCGGGCCGGCCCTGGGCTGGCCCGGAGGCGGACAGGCGTGTCCCGGGCCGCAGCACCCGCCCGGGCGGCCGCAGAGATCCTCCGGGTTTGGCTTCGTTGCTGGCTGCCTCCGGTGCGGGCCGCGGGTGAGGCCGGACAGGTGCGCGCCGGCTGCTGGGACTGGCCTCGTGCCTCAGCGTCGTGCGGACTCGCCTCGCGGCGTAGTGCCTGCCCTGGTGCTCCGCGGGGGTAGGATGCTGTGCGGGCACACCGCTGCGCTGTCAAAGCAGCGACCACGAGTGCGAGGGGACGCTCCCTTGGCAGCCTTTCAGGGACGCACCTTGAGTGCGTCATCCCATCCTGCCGCTGGTGAAGTTTGAAACGACCCATGGCAATGGCAGGTTGGTGGGTCCTGCCCGCCCCCAGACCCAGCTCCCTGCTAGATCCTGGGAGGGAGATGGGAAGGAAAGGAGAATTTAAAAAGGTGTCCCTGTGGGATAAGACTGGATGTTCCTCAGTAGAAGTTTTGGGCTCCGGAGCTGAGGAGTTGTCTCATTTCTCTTTTCCGTGCTGTGTTCAGACAGCAGGTCTGTCTCAAACTTGCTGTCTCACGTTCGTTTGCTCCGTGTTCATTTCTTTTTCTGATCATTTTGGAGTGTGAGGGATTACCTCACTATCGGGTTAAGTTCTGAATGATGTAATTAAAACTCACAGTAATTCACAATTCTTGTTAGTTCAGTAGCTTTGTGATGACAAGGTAAATGCCAGCCCTTTCCTAGTCTTCAGCCCTGTTCCCAGCCTTCTTTTCACAGAGGGTGACTTCTTCTGGAACAGTTTCATGGATCCTGGGCTCTACTCCTCTTTCAACTATATTTTTTAGATTCCTGGCATTTCTTCTTTCAGGTTTGTTCTCAAATATCTGGTTCTGGCGAGGTGTTGCTGGAGTCCTCACTGCTGCTGTTATTTTGATTTTATGTATTCAGTTTGGTAAGTGTGTAAGTTACTTACAAAGAACATATAACTGGCCTTGGAAATAACCAGAGTTTTAGGTGGTCAGAAGTCCCCAGAACCTCTCAAGGGTTATTCTGATCTTACCTTATTTCAAAGTTAAATAGATGTCTTATGCCATGTTGTTTAAAACCGGTCAAGTGTTGGGGAAACGACTCCAGTAGTTGCAGTAGATTTGGTGAGTATTCGGTTTAGTCTGAGCGTGCTTCTGACATTCAAGTATATAACCTTACTGTTGATCTTAATTCAAGCTCAAGAAAACAAATGGGAGATTGTTCTTTGCAACCAATCTATAGTCCTTGATGCTATAATAAACAAAGTTATTAATTCACTACAAAAATCAACACTTGCAAAAGCTTTAATTGTCAGAAATATTTAATTTCTAGATGAGTCTCTAGAGGATACGTAATTATTACCTTCCCAACTACTTTCACCTACTTGCCCCTGATCATCACTTTAAAGGTTTGTCAGCTGGAGCTAAAGGATATAATTAGTTTGCAATAATTATTTCTGCTGGGCAGAGATAATGACATTATGGTTAGACTTAAATAAATTAGGTGGTGCAGTCAGAAAGCAAGCTAAAAAGCTCCAGAAACCTTTTCCAGTTTAAGAAATAGGTTTCTGTCTTTTTGCAGTAAACCATTCTTCGGACAAAGATTTTCCTGTCTGTCCATCCCTGGAACTCTGTCCATCAGATTGGCTCTATTTCCAGAGGAAATGCTACTACCTCTCAGAGAGTGAAGCTAACTGGAACTCTAGTCAGAACTTCTGCACATTGCACAATGCTTCCCTGCTTGTGATTGAAAATCTTCAGGAACTGGTAAGGGAACAATACAGGGATCCTGGTTTCACCCTATCTCAGTTCTAGGGAGCTGTATAATAAACCCATGTGTTTTTCCATCCTTGTAAACTGAACAGTTTTAATTCTGATGCAAAGACTGTGACAAGTCACAGCATGCAGAAAGCTGCGTGCCTCTTCTTCCTGGAAAAAAAAACATCAGTGCGAGTAGTTGATGTGTTAGAACATCCCCAAGGCTTATTAATTTTGTGCTGCTCACAGCCATAAGTACACACACTGAAGTCAATTGTCAGGGTAAACACTGTTGCATCTAATGTAACTTTAATTAGACAAAAACTGTTCTCTCTTAGCAAGATACGTTAATGACAGCCAAATTGATAGATGTGTTAGTCTTGACATTTGGTAGTAGGAGATAGTTATTCTAACCACAGTTTGGAGCATCCTTTTCTTTATCATACTAGCAAAAATACCTAGGAGAATATATCCTCCCATATCTGACCTTGATAGCGTTTGCTATTTTAAAACAGCCTCTCCCTAGGTCAATAGATCACTTCAGACACTGGTATAATGGGCATACTGGGTACACGTGACAATCCTGTTGTATGTACTGTGTCAAGGTTCTGCCTTCACTCATCTCTCTCTAAAATGTCTTTCACAAATCCTTGCTACCTGATAATAAAAACTCAATTTGATGAAGACATACCAGTGATGAAGAAATGCATTATCTGCAAAGGTGTTCATCACTCTTTGAAGACTTCCCTGTTGAGAAACAGTAAATGCAGTTCCATAGTAGTTCTTAATATTCAGCTGTATACTTGCATTCTTGTAGTTGGTATTTCTATCACTACAATATCTGAATGCTGCAGGGATAGTCTCAAAATTAGTCTGTTTGATTTCTGATCAAGTCATAAGTTCTCTTTCGGTAATGTGGATCGCACAAGATCCAGATGCTATAGTACCCTGTAGATTTAATCCTTAATATTGTTCCTTCTGGCAGAAAAGCAAGATCATTGCTTTGCTTTCTAGCCTTGGATAAAAGACTTCATATTTTGATAACTGTATGGAACATGCAAAACTTCTGTCATGGGTTTATTCCTACAGAGTTTTATGGTGAAGATAACAAAGCAAGACCCATGGATTGGACTCTACAGAAGAAATGAAGAGTTCTTTTGGGTAAATGGGAGCACATTAGATAATAAGCTGTAAGTCAACGTTGTTTTTTGCCAGTGATAATAGATTATAGATGAGTAAGAGAGGATAACATACAGATATAGACAGTGACTTGAAAGAAATACCTGTAATGATGTCAAACGGATGGCTGTGGAAATAGCATGGAATACAATACAGATTTCACACAGTGTGGGTAAAACTGATGATGAAAATTAGGAGATAAATCTTTAACACCTCGTTCAGAAGCAGAACAAGAAGGGAGGTCATGGTAACAGACAGTATAGCAAAGTGAAAGTTAAACCATGAGACCACCAAGATACCAAAATAACAGGGAGAGGAATGAAAGATTCCAATAACATGAATTCCTCATCATAGAATATATTTTGAAAAAGCAATGCATGAGGTTTATAGAAATGATATTTGGGAGGCTTGTAAGAGATGTTTTCATACTTCTTATGGCATATGCCTACAAAAAAAAAAAAAAGCTGCTGGAGGGAAAGGTGAAGCTGTGAATTTGTGTTGTAAGAGCTACTCCATGGTACCTGCCCTATGTTCTGTCACACTGGCCTCAGGTGTGGATTGGTTTGCTTCTCCACCAACATCTGTCCCATCTTCTCAGAGACTACTCTATCTCGTGCTGGGGCAGCTGCTGGCAGGAGTCTATGGAATTACCAATGACAGTGATAGGCACTGAGATTTCAAAAGTCTGAAATTAACTTTGAGTATTTAAATTTTCCACTTCTTAAGTTTTTGACATCACTAGTCCTGTGTAACTGTATTCAGCTCCTCCCTGAGACTTGCAGGCTTGATCTGATAAAGATCTTACACATCTAATGGGAGATGTAAGCAGAATGTAGGCATCTTAAGCTGGAAATTGCAGTCCTTCCCACTCTTGCTTACTCTGTACCTGTGATAGAAACATCCACTGATGTTTTTATTTTCAGTGTTGAAGTTATTTGCATTCTTAGACTTCTGCCTCTGTGCATGCCTAAAACTGCTCCTCCTGTCTTTAAAAGAGTGAGCACCTTGATGTCTAAGCACATCTACTATTAGAGTCATGTTAACACGGGGGGGGATTTGTCACTTGTCTTTTCCAGAGAACATAAGTTTGGTTAGCCTATTCGCTGAACACTATTACATTTTATTTTAACACACAGTTGGTAAAGGAGGCCCTTAGCTCTTACGTAGGGACACCTGTAGTGTGGAAATGGAGGTTCATTTCCTGTTTCCCACCACCACCTTAACTATAGTGCCCTGTTCAATTCTGAGGAAGAGGGAAATGAGAAAGGTATTTTGTTTCACAGCTTCTCTTGGAACTTTTTAGCTATATGAAATGACGTGGGAGTCAAAAGTGGAGCCAGTCTTGATAGCACAGGGTCCTTCAGAAGGGCAAACTTAAATTCCAGTCTTTGCTCTAAGGATGTATTTCACATTAAGCAGCCACTAGACAAGATGCAGTAATACTGCCAGTCCTAATTTTTGTTTTCCGGGGGGCCAGACCCCAAAAAAGAAGATACATGTGGTGGTTTCTTCAAAGAGCAAGGTATCATCTTCCTGCCATGCCTTGCCTGTGGTAAATCAGGTGTTATACAAAGAGAATCTGTAATCGCTTTAGTTCCCTCTTCTCTATTGAATTATTTGATTGTGGGTATCAAAGTAATAGTATCTTTCATTCTCCCTTGCAGGATTGAAGTAAAAGGCTCTGGAAACTGTGCCTATCTTGAGTCAAAAGGAGTCTCGGCCTCCGGATGTTATTTAACCAGGAAGTGGGTCTGTAGCTTGAGCATGTAGCTTAGCATGATAACGGTGGGCGAAGCCACCACCTCTGACACCTAGAGCTCTGATGTATCTGCACAGTATATGTGTATACTCTGGGACCAGTAACGCACCTCAGCTCCTGCCTGGAGGTGAATGTGTTTTCTGGTAGCCATAACTTTCTGCCCATGGAGGAGGCTTCTGTTTTTCACAATGTCATTTAAATGGCTTGTTTCAGGGTCTTGATAAATTTCCTTGCCCCATTTTTCTAGCTCCTGTTCAGCCTGTAGTTTCTTTTGTGTCATTGGTATTTCTTCCATGAACTCTTCTTTTGTAGGATCATAAGTCGCTGTTATTTCTTTTCCTTTTTGGTGTATAGTTGGAGGTATTTGATCTGCCTTTCCCTTAGCCAAGCTCTATCTATATACAGGCATGGTATTATATAAAGTGAAGTGTAAAGGTCTCCCAGTGTCTCCCAGGTAGAGGATGATCCAGAAATGAGCATTTTTGTTTTAGACAGGAGCATTGCAGACTTTGTTCTCCCAGTTTGATGTGCCTCTTCTGTGGCTCTGCATTGCATTTATTGTTTTTTGTTAGTGTTATTTTGCATTAATTTTGTTAAATTTGCTTGGCAGTAATATTATTGGGATTGATGTAGTTGCCCTGTTTCCTGAAGTTCTCCTTCCCGCAGCACCCATCTTAGCAGAAAAAAAAAAGTCAGAAAAATCAGAACAGAGTATTTCTTTACCTGAGGATTTGCAGTGATGGGGAGGAAAAGTTCAAACTGCAAAAGTAAAGGTCCAAATACTAATATTCTAAAATTAGAAATATCCCTAGTACAAGTGGCAAAATGATGAATACAGAATAATAGAATTAGTAGTAAAGGATGTACCTTCATGATTTCCTCATGTCTTGTGCCTATCCGAGTGTGAGGCTTCTAAACAAGTGGTAAATTTCTGGATAGACAATCAGTGTTTTTTTCTGTGTGGATATCATTTTCAATAGCAACATACAGTGCTGTTGAATGGCTATGAGCCTGAACATAATGAGGGCACAATCCCACTGAACTCTGTCCATTCATGTCTACCAGGTAAACTGAAGACAAAAAGTTGCGTTGACCTAGAGGAAGCAAAGCAGCTTATTTTCATGGAGGTACTATTCATACTGGTTTTCTAGACAAGGAAGTATTGGGAATCTCATGTATAACAAGGCAAAATACTTCCTGCTCAGAATAAAATCTGGAAACAATGGACTTTGTTTATTAAGATTCCCTCTCCTTTGGGCAGACTGGGCAGTATAACCAGTACAGAATGCCTCTGGCCATAGAAGCTGTCCATGTATTTTATTAGGAAATAAGGGGAAACCTCTCATCTGGTGGAAATCAGTGTTGCTCAACTGATTCAAGTGGAAGTATGCTACTCTGCAGAAGTACAGGATCTGCTGCAGTATTGCAGTGCCCTTCTGCCATCTCTTCAGGCATGCATAGTTGACTTTCTTCTGATCTGGTATGCTACAGAGAGGACTACAGACTCCGTGGGAGTTCTTAAAGGAGCAAGTGGAATAATTTTTTGAGTAGCCGCTAGAGTGCACTGTAGTTTCAGGGAAGGAAAGATAATTACGTTGTTTCATTTTCAAGAATGTAAAATTGCACCGTAAGGTTATTTGCAGTATTATTTTTTGTCCTATTTGTAATTATTTTTGCCTTCACTGTATTTTTATGAAAATTTAATTGCTGTCTAATTTTGTTCATTGTTTTGTTTATGCTTTCATTATTTTCTGTGAAAGTAGGACTTTACTGTAACAGGACTGTGTGGTACAGATATTGTTAACAACTTGTGTCTTCCAGATATTAATTTATATATGATCATATTTTTGCTGAACTACACTTTTTTAATTGCATGTGTTCTTTATAAGCACAGTAACAGGACTCTACAGTATGAATAGCCTTAATCATCTATGTGTTAATTTATATCTAACTTGTTTGTTTCCCTGCGAAGTTTTTAAATTAACTAGCTCTGAAGGATATGGTATGTGCAATAGTGCTGAAAAGATACTTAATAAATATCTTTACAGAGCTTCTGAATTCCAATGGTGTGTGTGCTAATATTGTATCATTAAAAACATTTTTCAGCCCAGGCACCAGATGGGGGAAAAAAAAAGTCACCAGACAGAAGCAAAATAAAATTTTCAGGCTTTCAGTATGAAAATATCTTTAAAGATAATGTTGGTGTTTACATGAAACATGACATTTGACACCACCACCCCAAAAACATTTCACTTTCTAAAACTTTCAACCCTTTTTAACCATTCAAAATATGTCAGATTTGATGAAAGCATTTAACTAAAATGCTGAAGTACTTCTGTGGAAATGCTGAAATAAGCATAGTGAAGCATAAATAGTATGGTAACTTTGGAGGAAAACATGGTTTCTGCAGTTTGCATAGTTTTCTGCAGTTTGCTCTTGTAAAGTTTTCAGAGCATTTGCCTTGTGGACATACTATAGGTGTATTTTACAAATTCAATAGAATGTGTGAGGGATGAGTATTCACATACCACATTTTATCTTAGTCTTCCGTAATGAGCTGATTTACCTAGATATTCTTTTTAACTACAGAATAATGGCACTCTTGTGTTTTTTTTCCATCAATGCCATCTACAGGTAGAGCCCAAACATCAGAAATTTTGGTTCTTAAAGGAGGTTTTGGAGGAACTGTGAGCCCAGTAGGTTACAATGAAAGCACTTTTTGTAGCCTGACTCTTAATGAGTGCAATTAGCATATTTGTTAGTATCCAATGTCTGTCATGCTAAGAAATGAAGGGTCAGGCTGTGAACTCACTTTACTCAGTGAGGTTCATGAAGTACTACACTTAAATGCCCATTTCTTTTTTTTTTTTTTTTTTTTTTTAATCTGTGGGATTACACAAGATTTAGTGACTGCTTAAAGTGTAGGTAAGGGCTTCAGTAAGGCCCTACAAAAAATGTTTAATTACATTAGTAATAGCCAGGATGCTCAAATAATAGATATTTCATGAACATTGTTAAAATCTATCACAACTGATTTCAGAGAAATGAGCTTAGCATGTGTCATGGTTTCAGCTGGGATAGAGTTAATTTTCTTCACAGTGGCTGGTATGTGCCGTGTTTTGGATTTAAAAGGAAAATAATGTTGATAACACACTGAAGTTTTAGTTGTTGCTGAGCAGTGCTTATACTAAGTCAAGGACCCTTCTGCTTCTCATGCTGCCCTGCCAGCGAGGAGGCCGAGGATGCGCAAGAAGTTTGGAGGGGACACNTTCAACAGAAAAGCATTGACTAGGGTGTATGTGACCAGATGGCTAAAAAGCCATTAAAAACAGTACGAAGGTAGCAAAAGATAAGAAGAACAAAGGGAGGAATTAAAGGTTGATAACATTTGTAAGAAACTAGTAAACAAGTGTCAGGTAGTTTGTGAACCTGTAGTGCTCAGCCAATGAGGAACCAGGGGAGAGAGTAAGCGTCAGGAAACAGGGCATAAAAGATGTGAAAATTGCATCCACAAGCGCTCTCCTGTTTGTGAGATGCCCGCCATTGCAATTGCGAATAAAATGTTACTCCACTGAGATCCTTGCCTGAGCCTGCGTTATTGGCTAACGAGTGTTTCTCACATAAAGAAGGAGGAAGGGGGGGATGTTCAGAGTGATGGCATTTGTCTTCCCAAGAAACTGTTAAGTGTGATGAGCCCTGCTTTCCCAGAAGTGGCTGAACACCAGCCTGATGATGGGAAGTAGTGAATGAATTCCTTGCTTTGGAATTTTGGAATTTTTGGAATTTTTTGCTTGCTGGTAAACTGTCTTTGTCTGAAACCACGAGTTCTCTCCCTTTTACCTTTCTGATTCTCTCCCTCATCCCATCTGGGAAGAGTGAGCGAGCGGCTGTGTGGTGCTTGGCTGCCTACCAGGGTTAAACCACAACAGCATTGCTTGAGAAATATTTGCCATAAAAAACAGCAATCCAGCAGTTGTATACAATGCACAGAGAAGGTAAGCTCTAAGTACCCTGGAATTATATATATTTTTTCCCCATTGAGAAAAATTCATTTCAGACTCTTTCCTTGCTTCTCCTTCTCCATGTAGAACAAGCCAACCAATCCTGTCCCTGCCCACGTGCTGAACTGAGTTTTTCTTTTATTTCTTTTTTCTTTTTTTTAAAAAAACAGAAGGTGAACAACAGTTTTTCAAATGAGTCTTTAGCTGCTGATTATGCATTCTGCAGGGGAAAGTCGTGCTGTTTTTTTTCATTTGAAAGGAAGTCAGCCACGCTGAAGGTGTCATTCACTTTTAATCTGCAGCTTCAAAGTCCTTAAGAAAGGCTATTGCATTGTGCTTATGGAACACAGCAGACTGCATCAAGTGGTTAGTATCTCAAAAGAGGATCTCTACACCTTTAAAACTCTCACTTACATACACCTACTACCTCTTTGGCATCTTTGTCTGTCCATAAATAAGTTAGCTGTTGGCCATCAGCGTCTATGGATAGATTCTAATCCCAGAACAGGTTTTTATTTGTGTGGGTCAGCAGAAGCCTGTAAATTAAACTTAAAATTGTTAGTTTTCTGAGGCCCTCAAATATTCAATGAGTCCATTGCAGTTCAGGAGGTGAGTTGCTGAAATATGGAGGATCCTTTCCTGTGCAGATGGTTTCTCAGGTCTCTTAAGTTTCAAGGCTTACATACTGCCATATTCTGTCTTCTCTGTGTTTTCAGTGCAGCAAAGAACTCATTTCCACATGCAGTGAGGGAGGGGTGTTGGTCTGTTGGTGTTACTGCATATATCATGAAACTTTTGTTCCACAGCTGCGGTCATGTGCTTGGTAAAGCTGTGGTACTTTATGCCAAGAGCTCACGTGTGAGTATGTCTGTTAGTTACTCATCACAAGTTGCTAGACACTAATTGCAACCCTCCAGAAGGGCACTACACATCTGGTGCAGGTATGAAACAACATACCTGGGAAACTGCAGCTGCCTTTAATTATGTGTACCATAGCAAACATGAGCTAAAGGCTTTACATTTTGAAAGCCACGTTGGATTTGTTTCTCTCTTTTGGTGCTAACAAGGTCTTTAATTCCAGTCTGTGCATTTTTTGTTAGAGTAGCACCTTTGATTTTAACGTTACGGTATTTTGTGGTTTGTCTTTTTTCCACACACAGTTCTGCACACACAGGCAGTGTAAAAGTACATAAAACTGTATTAAAACCCTGGCGACTTAGAAACTCACCCTGACTGGCCCAAAAAGGGCTTTGAGGGGGGCCTTCTGCTAAAAATTATTGTATCATTCTATGAAATGACGTAAGAATTCAGCGTCTCATTGGGGAAAACACAATATAGTAGAGTTAACTTTAGGGGAATTTGAAAAGATCCTGTCTGAAACAGAAGGGGTAAAAAGAAAATTTGCTTAAGCAACCCTGTCTGAAAGTACAGAAAAGTAGATTTTACACGTCGCAAGGCAGCAGTATGTATGTATGAGAGTGCCTCAGCTGCTTGGCTCTACTGTCTGAGAATATGAAACTAGAGATTCACAGTTTAGTTTGGGCTTTTTGAATATTAGCCTTCACATCAAGTGTTTGATATTTTATCAGGTAGGACTCAGATGTCACATTGTCTGGTATTTTTGACTTAAAGCACATCTGAAGAGAAGGATATTGAAATGCAGTCTCCCTGTTTTGCTTCATGACTGTATTGTAACAGAGAACAAGACTCAAACACACTGTGAAAGGGTTGGTTTTCTTTGCTACAATAAAATATACAGATTGCACTGTGTTCATTTTTCCCTTGTACAAGCCCTTGTTAAATTAAATAACCCAACTTGTTGTTTTGACTGTAAGAAATAGTGCCAAGTATCCAGCAGAGAAGAAACAAGGATGTGTTTTTCTAGGAGAGCCACCTTTCTAAGGTTTGATAATTCACCTCGCCATGTGGAGGAGAAGATCTTTTTCTACTCACTGCTGCTGTAAGTAGAAAATAAGGTTCGCACACACAGCTTAAATTAGAGACTGGAAATACACAAATAAATGGGATACAGTCTGCCATAAGAATCATGTTTTTCATTTGGGTGAACTTGTGCATAAAAGGGATTGCAGTGCACTTCAGTGGATGTTTGAGGTAGACAGAGGAGAGCTGAGCATCTTTGTATGGGCAGGAGGAATTCAGAGGTCCCCCATACCCCTCAGTATTGTTAGGGGACATAAAACCCGTAGAGCAGAAATTATGCACTCCAATAGTGAAAAGAGCATTTGCAAGAATACAAAATTCTTTGCTTGATTTGTACAAGAGATCTGAGGTGCCACCTATGGGGCTTGGTATGTTCAGTAGCAGCTGGTGTACATAGGAATATACCTAAGGCAAGATGAGCCATGAGCAGAGGACAGACCTTGTACTGGCAGTGCTGTCATTGACCAGGCACAGTCCCATGGGGTCTGAAAACAGCAGGCAAAGCAGGGTGCTGCTAACAGAGTCCTTCAATGGTCCCAGGAAAAGCAAGTGATGAGCTAGGTCCAGGGTCCATCCAGGGAATCCAGTCAGGAGCAACAGGAAATAAGGCCAGAGACAGGACTGGAGATAATGTGGGTGTAGAGTCCATCCAACAGTCAGGGACAAAGGACTTGAGACAAACTAAAATATGCCTAGAAGGAGGGATCCAGGAGGCAAGCTACTGACAACAAAGGTTCAAGGTCCATTCAAGAGATGGGACAGGGCTGGAGACAGGTACATCTATGACATAGCCCAGGCAGAGACTGAGCCAAGGCCTGAGACTGAATAATCCTCCTGGGCCTAAGGGAAGGAAATGTGGGTGGGAGCCTCAGGAGAAGCTGTCAAGACCCTTAGGCCCTATTAGTGCATTCGGGGCCCTGGGAATATCCAAGTGGAGATACATGATTTGCAAACAGGAGGAAAGCAGTTTTATCACATCTCCACTTCCATTTTCCCCTATGTTATTTTTTTAATTTCCATGTTTACACATTACTTGCTTTCCTTATTGTTGAAACATGGGTCATGGGAAATATGTCAACAATAGTGCAAATATTTGCACTCTGGCTCTGGTCACTGATTTCAAAGACACACACTAGCCAGAGATCTAGAATAATTATTACCCTTATTAGACTAAGATATTCATAAAAATTGGAAGAAATTACTTGTGTGACTTCTTTAAAATCTATTCATGACATTTGTTCATTTTTTCAAATATATTAATCTAAAAAAGACAATAAGTCAGACAATTCTTAGCATTTTTTCATTGTAGATGCAGAAATAGTGTGTGTCCTTGAAATTTGAATGACCAAGCAATGTATTTACTGAGTGCATCAACAGTTATTAATTTGACCAGACTTCAGCTTCAATACCTCATCATTCCTCCCAGGCAGTACTTAGGGTTCAATGTCAAAGGATTTGCAACATAAAGAGATAAAATGTAGGAGGAAAGGCAGGCTACCATCTTCATTTCCTTGCTACTGTTCCTCTGCAATCTTGTTTTATGGTCCAAGTCCCTTCCTTAGCTAAGAGCTTTCTTTCAGGTCACAAGGTTCAATACCAGAAGAAGGTGGGAGCCATCAGGCTATTAGCCACAAGTGTTGTGGGTCACTTTGTGCTTGGTCCAGTACCTGTATACTCAGCAGCCATGCAGGTTGGCTCTGAATAAGTATAAGACACTGTCTAGTAAAAGCATTTTTTTCCCAGCCCTTCAGAAAACACCAAAATATTGAAACCCAAATAAAACATGCCTCATCAAAGTCTGCTTCAAGGACATATACAAAAGCAGTGGGATCCAACAGTCTTCAACCCTCACAGATGGCATCTTTCTTGCACATCACACTGTTGATATACACAGTGCTCATCCTCACATATCTCTGATCCCCTGTCCTTTCCTAGAGACAGCTGCTGCTGATGTCTGTCCATGGGAATGATCAGCTCCCCCAAAGCCACGCATGCTGACTCACAGTCCTGTTGCATGACCTTCACACCAACATTTGGCATCTTCTGAGTTCCCTGTTTATATCAGACACAGCCGTAGTGAGCACAGAACAGCAGAATCAAATTTCTGCACAAGTCTCATAAAATTATTTACATTGGTTGTTGTTTTGTCAGTAAAATGGGTCTCCTGACAAAAAGCTCTGCCTGTGGTCTGACAATTTAGCTTAGACAGCCAACAAAGTCGCATTCTTCTTACAGATCCACTTCTTTAAAGTCTGGCAGTTATCTGTTTGGATCATATTTTTTCTTCTGTAAACAGCACAGTTCTTGTCAGTTCCACTTCTATTTATAGCTATCCTGATGAGAGAACAAAAAGCATGTAATGAGTTTTCAGCTTTAAATTCAGTACTGGATAAAAATACTGGTAATATACTGGCTGAGGGGCTTGGGGAAAGCACATTCAGTGACCCAAGAAAGTACAGTTCCTTTACAACCATGCATAGGTGGGATGGGCACCCACAGCGAATCCTGCTGGCTGCTGAAGGATTGATGCTCATGAACATTAGCGTAAGAAACATAGAAAATCTCCACATGCAGCCACAATGATGAACTGCAATGTAATATAATGGTGACAGGCACGAGAAGGACCCTTCAGCTGCACAAATCCCAGCACCAACTCTATGTGACAGACATCACATTCAATGAAGGTGGCATGCACAGTCTGCACACTAAGAGAATTTGTTGATGGTGATTTTAATGGGAAAAGTGTGTAACAATGTCCCTTTGCATTAATATATACATGAATTGTGACTGTGGTTGGTCTTGCAGGCAGAGGACAAATCTGTTTCCAGAGGTGCCCAGCAGGATCCAGTTAAACTGGAACTGGTGGTGAAAGAGACCCTGAGTAGATGCCTCAGACTGCAAGGCTAGATCTATACTTTGGGAAAATATCTTCGATTCAGAGTTGTATTTCCATGCAGAGTAATACAACTTTGCTTTTGCCAAAGATGCCTTCCCTCTCGAACTCCCACCCAGTAATCACCTGCTTTCCTTTACTCTGGGATCTTCAAACCAACTCCATTGTTTCTTGTCTTGCACCTTCAACCCAATCCAGATATATTTGGTATCTTTCTCTTTATTATCTATAAATTCCTGTGGAACAAGCAGAAATATGTTATCCAACAACAGAGCTTTTTGCTGTGCTCTGGTCATTGTCCTGTCTCATTAACAGCTTTCCATGTAGTCCCTCACACAAAAGGAAAGGGCAGGGATCCAGCTGTAGCAAAGCAGTCCATTACTGTGGCTTATACACGTGACCATCCATACAGTTTTGATTTAGGCTGGTGCTCAGGCTGACTAGCTTCTTGACAGCTGTCAGAAAAACTCCACAATTGGAAATGGCCTCAATGATGATTCTCACTCTAATGAGCCAGACTGCAAAGCCTGGTCTTTAAGTTAAAGTCTTGTTCCTCAGGGAACAAAGAGTTTCTCAGAAGAGACATGACCTGACATTTAGTCATACCCTGCTATTCATGTTCCAAAGGAAAATCGGATGAAAGTTTGACTGTTTGAATTTCCATTTAGTAGTTGAATCAAACCTCTCTTCCCAGAACCAAGAATTAGAGATGAGTGGGAAGCCCCAGCATGTCCTCCTCCCAGTCAAAATTATGCTGGCTTCCACACTTGCTCCTTTTATGCTTCTCTTTATTTCTTTTCTTGACCCTCCCTGAAATAAGGTCCTGTCCATAGGGAGTAAGATGCTCTGCACCTGATGGGGCTCTTGCTTGGCTGCATGTACACATGACATCTGGACAGTGTTTGGGGGTTCACTTGGTGAATGAAATGTTTGGCTAAGGTAGTTGCCTGTCATACATTTTTAGGGCTGCTGCAAGTCTCACCATCTCAATTTCATCTTCAATGACAAGAAGCTGGGATTTCCTAGCCAGACAGTTTCTTTGGCTATCATCCCAGCTTACAGCCTCCTCAGAGAAGTAGTAACACCTTCCCCTGTGTAGTTGCCACCCTGGAGGACACAGCTCACATGTTGTTCCTGTGGGTACAGAGAGGGAACCATTAGCTTGCACTGTGACTTGTTCTAGTTGCCCTGTAGTGTTCTATGTTCATGTGCCAGGCTGGCTGGTCCAAAAGCAGTCAACCTTCACTTCAAAGCATGGGTTCACTAACTGTGGAGAGAGGTTTGAAGGCTTCACTTCTGTCCTCAGCTTCCCACCCCCTTGCCATGGTGCTACACACTTATGTACTCCCACTGCACAACACCAAGCTCTCCCCTCCCTGACGGGCATGCCAGGTGGAGAGCAGAGGGAAGACCTAGAGGGCTGTGAAGACACTCTTCCTCCTCTTGCAGAACTTGTGAGGACATGTTATATGACATGATGTGGAGTGTGTAGATTTGACATTTGAAGTGACTGAAAAACACAACTACTTTACTGAGGTCCAGACTATGTCCATCGAGCTGGAGAAAGAACTTAATGTTAATTAAGGTGAATACTGTTATTCCCAGATATACTCTCTGTTTCACTCATAGCATCTGGGAGGAACATCCCCCCCACTTTCTGTCCTGGCTTCCTCTCATGTTTCAGAGTAACAGTGTCTATATCCTTTTTCTCATTACAATCAGTACTTAGAAAGGCATTCATGTTTACTAATAAATAATAGATCCACGATGAAAAGATCAGGAAGGTCTTCACCTGCCTGATCCTTGCAAAAGGATAGGAAAGCTAAATCCCACCCACTCTTTGCAAACAGTTATTGTCTGCAAAGTGTTCTCTACAACACAGGGAGGCTATGATAGATGACATTTCCGACAGCAGCCCTTGACAGAAAGAAAGGTCAAAGAAAGTACTGAAAATTGTATATACCGAAAAAGAGCAAAACTGATGTCATTAAAATGTTAGTTTAGATCCAGTCACCATTCCTCCTATGCAGGAATGCCATGCTCCCTGGGTAGTACCAGTGATTTCCCATAAATTACGGGCTGTCATAAAAATGGGAACAGAGACAACAAAAGTGTGCACACAACACATCTTTCATAGTGTGAGAGGACTAACTTTCCTCACCCTCTCCATCTTCACACAGTTCTTCCATTAGCCATTTCAGGAGCACCTCTGAGATTGTTTTCTCTGAAGAAATGTGATTGCCAGTGCTATTTAGATCATGCTGGGACAAAATTTCTGATTTTTCTGCTCTGCCTTCCAAAACTTGAAAAAAAAAATAAAGATAGATATTATGGTTAACAAGAGGGTCAAAGAAATGTAGTCTTTGTATCCAGTGTTATACTGTGAATGTGAGAATACACATATGATGTGTGTGTATATATGCATGTGGAGGGATATGCACTCTCAATTGTGAGCATATTCAGTGAGTATAACTGCCTGGCAAAGGGTGTAGCTGCTGAATGATATGGTGAATACAGGAAATGAGTATAGGTTTGTGCCACTTTTGATAGTCGGATATATGAAGAATACATGATATTTTGGTGGGAATTTTTGTCAGGGAAATACATGTTTTTTCAAAAGTTTTTCAAGGCTGTTTTCTCTTAGGAAATTAATAAAAATACTAAAACATGCTGTGGGCTATGATATTACTAGTACCAGGAAGTCTGATTAAATGAAACAACCTGAAGTCTGTTTTTTCTTTTTTTATTATTTGTTCAAACCCACAAAGTAATTAAGTGAAACGGTCTCAAAGTAGCACCATGGATGCAACTTTTAACTTGTAATTCAGGAAGGTCAAATGTTCTAATTATCACAATGATTTGAAATCTGCCTCTACAGCCTTCCAGTGTCACTGATGATGACTGCAGGTAGACTGCAGCAACTCCCCTTCATCTGTGCTCTATATGTTAAATCACAGGTAGCAAATGTTCCCTTTGGAACACTACATTTATTTTCCTGTATCTGAGTATAACTTGACATCTTTAATGTGACACTAAGGGAAGTTTTCCTTTTGGTATCACTCTGCTTGTGAGGTTTAGTCATGCCTGTAATGAAGAGATGAAGCTGATGGCAGGATCTACTCACATTGCTTTACTAGCACAGCCATGGTGCCCAGCAGAATGAGCACAAGAAATCCCAGGGCCAGCGCCACGTAGAACCAGGCTGAGCGCTGATGTCGGAAGCCTGGAGAGAGACAAGGGGAAGAGTGGCTTAAGCAATTTGTATTACTAAAATTAAGACTGCCTTCATGTATGACAGTTTCTAATGTAGGAACAGCAGAGAAAATTATCTGTCTAAAATCACTCTGCTGTTTGGAGTATGTGGAGACATTTTACTTATTAACAATTTGCATCTGTTTTGCATAGGTGAAAGTGAAATTGAAAGATCCTTTGATCAGAAAAAGCAAATGATTTTCAATCAATTATTCCACTAAGAATTCTCTCTTTCTCTTTTGAGATAATTTTTTTCAAGCATTGCCTCCTCCCACCTACCCACTCACACCCTGCAAAGCCTTGCAGAGAAATTCAGGGGAAGTGTCAGGAATGAGCTGCGGTCTGCTCTCTGGCCATGCTCTCCTGCGTTAAAGCACCGGTTATGTGGCTGAAAGCTAACTTACCTGAATGTGCAGAAAAGGCAAAGGTCCCTCATTGACCCCACAGCACAGAGAAATACAGTTGATCAAGCATCTCTCCAGCCATTTGGCATTCATCAATTTGTGAGTGTAACACCCAGGAAAAGGCAGGACCTGAGGAAATTTTGGGTCAAGGTGCCATTTCCACATTTCCACAGAGTTACGCTTTCATAACTACTGTTTTCCAGATCTCGCCTGGGTGAGATGAGCAACTGCCTCATTCTCCGACCGCCTGGGTTGTATTTGTAATGTCCCCTCTTAGCTCACAGAGCTCCATGGGCCTGGCCTTGTTTTGCAAATGTCCTTCAGTAGAGAGGGTGACAATCATCAGGACACAAACTGCAAATAGAAAGCTGGGACTGCAAACAGAGAGCTGGGTGTTATGCTACATCCCAAGCCAAATGTCCCCCTGTGGCTGTTCCTGCAGAGACACAGGCGACTTTGTACTTATAGGAGAATTCCTCAAAACATGCAAAATTTTGCTCTCCTTAACTAAATCTTCATTTCAGGGCACAAAGGCATTTTAGAAACTATTTTTAAAATCTCTTTCAATATTATTTTTGCAAGAAAAGTGTATAATCTGAGAAGCCAGTGAAAAGAAACATGACCATATGAAATGATAGATCAGTTCCTTACTGAGAGATTGTACGTAAAGACTCTTGATAACAGGTTTTACTGTTGGGTAATAGGAAAGACTAAATCTATAATTAGTAGCTGACAACCAAACAAAACAGTACAATACCAGAAACGGAAATCTCTGATCTGCTGCTCCCTTTGGGTTTCGGCTTCACACGCAGTTCAGCATATGTGATCATGTTTCCTGTAAGGAGTAGGGAAATGCTGACATTTGTGGTTGAGTGAGCCATTAAGTGGAGAAAGAAAAAAGAATTACACAGGAGACTGAGTCCATATAAAAAGGGACATGCATTTCCGGAGCTGCTGGTTCAGCTTTTTTTTTTTTTTATTTAAAGAAACAACAGGCAAGATGATGACTTATCATTTCCTGCTGCTTTCAGGAAGTAACTAAAAGCCTCCTCCTTAATCTTTGCTTGAACTACTTGGGTCCTGTATGGCTGGACCAGAAACCAGCCAGGCTGAAGGGTGGTTAAGACCTGGGTACCATCCATAGCAAGCTTCCCACTGTTGCTAAGCCATCTCAAGAAGTACCACAGGGATTTAATGGGAAGCAGATCTGTAACTGCTTCACAGAGCAGGGTGACCCCAAAGGGAAAACTGCAACTCAGAGAAATGCTTCTGCAGCAAGGTGGTTCTGTGGGGCATTCCTGGCCTGTGAATTTTTATACTAGTGTATTATGTGAAGCCCGTAATACTAGAGGAATGGACCTGATGATTGAAGGCACCCCTTTCCAAATGCACATTGCCAAAACAAAGCAAGAAAAGCAATCAAAATAGCATGGTATGAGTTAGATGTACATGAATCCACTACTGAGCACATTTTCAATTTCACTTTCACCAGGTATTTTGTAGGGGTACAAGCTAATTTTATGGATGATATTTGGACCTTTGGTACTTCGATCTTCTCTCATAAATGGTGGGATTTAATCAAGCTGAATCAAGAATAAGCTTCTGTGTTACAGCCTTGGTTTCTGATCACTGGGGTTTTTAAGAAGGAGTACTTTGTGTTGTACATAATCTCATTGGTCAGGGAAGAACTTGGCAGAAAAAAAGACGAGAGTCTCACTGGGCTGAAATGAAGTAGAATTTGTTATGAGTTGCTGAAGTGTGGAGAGGCCTTACAGTTTAATGTAAGAAAAATATGATCTGATTGGTAAATGAGGTTTATTCATAGAGGTAAGACCTTCTATGTTTTAGAGAACACTGCCTAATACACTTTGCTGTTTGCTTTATTATAATTTATTGGCTCAGTGAACTACAGAAAATTTGTAAATTATATTTAACTGTATAGATATGTAACTGTTCTCAAAAAGAAATGCTCATAAGAGTTTTTCTTTTTAGAATGTAAATATTTTTCAAAGTAGAGCAGTGGGGACTTTTAAACTTTTAAATACACTAGCACTATAAATGGAGACACTTTTTCCAAAATATATACTTCAGAAAATCTGCTACCATTGCTAAATATTTTCTCTCGCAAATAAAGTTATATTCCTTTAACAATGCAAAGAACACCTCTCAGACAGTATAAATAAAAAATCTTATCCATGCAACCTGAATGTTTCAAAAAAAAAAAAAAAAAAAAGGATTATTTCTATTACAGTCTGTATTGGCACATGATCATATGAATGTCAAGTCCTCAGAAGTCAGCAAGTGGTTTTAAAATACCACACAACCTTAATTTTGCCGGATGCTTACACACCCTTACCTAGTTCAGCAACAAGGAGCCCTAGTTCTAGGTGGAGACCTCTGTCACTTACTAAAACTGAAATTTCACTTCTTTTCTATATGCAAATCATCAAGTGCAGAAAGACATGTCTATTTACTGGAAGCTTCTACTTGGCGAATGTTCAGATCGGGAGTGCTCCTGGCAGTTCATTCATGCCAAAGAATCGGGCTTTACAGCAACTGGGCTCTTGTGGTCAACTGGAAGCCAAGCTGAATCTGAGCCAACAGTGTGCCCTTATCACAGTGATGCAAGTCACCAGCAGGGCTAAATTTGGAGAGCCCTGGCTTGCAGAGCAGGGAAAGTTTCTGTGTTGCTCCATTTGCTGCTGCTGTGGCCACAGCTGGAGTGTTGTGTCCAGATGGGGGCCACTCAGTTCAGGGAGTCTGGGGAAGCCAGAGAGGGTCCAGCAGAGAGTGGATGAAAAGATGGTCAGGGCCTGGTGCACCTATGGAGGGGGACAAGAAGCTAAGGGCAAAATAAGAGCAGCCTACAACTATCTGTAGGGTAGTTAGATAATGAAATTGAACTCTCAATTTGTTTTTCTGCTAGATGAAATGCCTTGTAGGCAATCAGTTATGGACCATAATCAGGTCACTCTCAAACATTTCTTGAATAAACTAGGAAGCGTGAACTGTCTGAGTCTTTCATTAGACAATGGATTTCCGGACTCTATTTATCCTTACATGTACTTTTGTAACACTTTTCTACTTTTGAACATCTGTTTTGGAGAACATGCACCATAGTAGTACCTATGTAGTACTACTAGTAACCCACCAAAGCATGTGCACAGATAGTACCAGCAACTTCTCCTCAACATGACCTGCTAGAGCATCCAAAAATCTCCTTGTCCTAATTCAGAGCGCCTGACCAACAGCTGAAGTCCAACAGATTGTGTAATGACCTAGTGTTGATTTTCAAGCTGGAATAGGATCACAACATATTCATTTCTATCACTTTTCTGGATGCAGCCTCACAAATTTACAGCCGCAGACATGTTTTATTCCTACATTGTGCTAAACAGTGTTTAACATAGTTTGTTCACTCTACCACGTTTATCCCAATAGTTTTCAATAATTGAGCTTTCCTTATCATTAGTCTGCAAACTAAAGCATTCTTTGTGACTGTGCCACCAGTGATTTTTTTTTTTTATCTTTTTCTGTATCCTAATAAAACATATTGAACAACCTTTGAGATAAGAATAGTATTTGGAAGAACTCCAAGAAACCCTGCATAATATGACCAAACCAAATCCAGCTCTCACAGATAAAGAAAAGCTGAAAAAGAGCTGGGCTCTGGATCTGCAAAGAGGCTTTCACACTTTGGGTGTTTGGATTTGGTCTAAATTTTAAATATTTAAAATACCTACTCAACTACTGCAGAACCTTGGCAGACATTCAGGCCCCAGCATGTTTATCTTTCATATGCACGAAATACTGACAGCAGCTATACTTTAGCAGAACAAATTAGCTATGCTCCTTGCTCATGCTTTTTTAGTATCTGCTCCAGTAAACTGCATTTAATGAAAAACTTAGCCAGCAGGAGGTCGGCATTTTTCACTTTCCCATAGCCTAGTAATTGAGGTCTTGTCTAATGTTTGGGAATCCACAACTTGGAGCATTCATCTGCTGAATTTGCAGTGGTGACTAAACCCAGCTGTCCTTCCTCCCTGGTAAAATTTTAACCATGCGGTACTTTCCCTCATGCCCATCTTGAAGCTCCTTCTTTTTCTGCAAGATAGTCAGACATCCTTGGCCAAGAGCAAGACTGGCATAAAATCTGGCAAAGGGGGATGTGCGGGTACTAGGTATCCTCCTGTGGACATTTCAATGTGTCACAGAGTCAGAATAGAGCCAAAGGGAGAGCTTGTGATACTTGCCACAGAGAGTCTCATCAGTTAGTGGTTAGTGCATTCACCTTGGAGCTGAGACCCTCTCTGTGAGAACTGTCTTCAAATTCGGGCTCCAAACTGGAGAATGCATTAAAACCTCTTCACGTAGGGTGTGACAATGAGTGGGACATGCTGTTAGCAGGTCTGGTATGCAGAAGCTGTCCTGTCCAAAGCAGCATTGAGCCTAGTCCATGTAGGAGAGAGATTCTTCTAGCTTGTAGGGAAGGATCTAACACCTAGAAACAGCTGACTGTGCCTAGTCCATGTAGGAGAGAGATTCTTCTAGCTTGTAGGGAAGGATCTAACACCTAGAAACAGCTGACTGTGCAGCACCTTGTGTCATTGGTTCCTCTATTAGCTGCTTTGGGCAGTTCCTAGCTCATTATGTTGGGTTTTATGGATCCCAAGCTCTCCCTCATTAGCTATAAAGAATTGCTAAGCATCTCAGTGAGGGTCCACTATGCAGTGGAAAACCTCGACACTTATCACTGCAGTATTTATACGGAGCTTAAGCCTGTTTTGAGAACATTGCTCAACATCCCTGTCACATTTCATGGTTTTTTTTTTTTTTTTTTTTTTCCCTTCTGAATTTCCTACTGAATTTTTAAAAATTACAGAAAATTCTGTGGAAAGATTTGTGTGTTCTCCCATTCTCCTATGGTTGAAGTACTTTTGATGAGCCTCTTGGGATAAAGGAATACTTGCTAGCTGGATGAATATGTACAAATTTCAGTCAAAATGTTTAACCTTCAAGGAAGGAATAAGCAGCTGAAATTGTTCATTTGAATTTTCTAATGCATGATAATATAGCTCAAGTTTTTGCCCACTTTAATAGCAATAAAATCTATGTCAGTATATATTAATGAAGAAGACAGAAATAATTGTCATCAGGGGGTATTTCTAGCATATTTTAAACTGAAACTGGGGAGTTGGACTTGATGATCCTTGTGGGTCTCCTCCAACTCAGGATATTCTATGATTCTATTCTATGATTCCATGATACTAGGTCCAATATTGTTTAATACTATTTACTGCTTCTTCCATTTGTGTCAAAGTAAGTAGAAAAATTATTGCTAATAGATTTCAGATTTTAAAAATAACAGAAAGGTTAACAACACAATTAATTAAGACACACATCAGACTTGTAAATGCAAGCCCAGTGGAATAAAATACGTTTGGATATAACCAGATATTAGGGTGAGGGAAGGTGATAGTGGCATCTATAAACAGTGAAGGAAAGACTATTTAAGAGTTTTTGTCTCTGTATAACTAAGACAGTACAACTGAGACTTGTAGTAATACTGAGTATGTCTGTGATGCCCATATTTTTTAAAGGAGATGCAATCACAGGTGAATGTGCAGGAGAAGATCCACAAAAATAATTGGAGTTCTGTAGAAAGTTAATCACAGTGAAAGATTTAAAAGCAAAAGGAGACCGATAGATGACTTGAGTACTGTGGCCAGTAATTTCATGTGACAAAATACTGAGAACCAAGGTCTATTAGATAAAGGTTTAACAAGAACTATCTAAGGTAATGAGAACTTCCCTTGGAAATTAAAGCCTGGCCAATTCAAATTCAAGATTTCCTTTAGAGAGTATGATTAAGGGAGTTGTTTGGATGTCTTCAAATCAAGATATGATGCCAGTCTCCCTTTGCAAATAAATATCCCTAGAAACTGGGTAAAATTCTGTGTGAACCCTCTGTGCTTTGTGTTGTACAGCTTGTACCAGTATGAACAACCTCTGTGAATGCATGAATAGACAGTGTTAGGTAGATTTTTCCATTAGATATCTAATTTAAGTGAACTCATTTTTATTTTTTCAGATAAAGCTTTGCAAAAACATAAAAAATAGTTCTTTATCATTTGTTTACGTGCATTCAGAGCATCAACATTATTAATCTTTGCTGTGAGCAGGATATGTTCTAACAATGCTCATTATACAATTCTGTTAAATACTTTAATTACTAATGAACACTGAAAGCATGAAAATATCATCTTATTCTGACCACTATGCATTTTTTATTTGCTCATAGTGAGGCATTGTAATTCATATTAGCTGTGATCCAGAATTTTGACAACATGCTGTAATGAATGAATTACATTTTTTCCAAGTAGTGGAAATCGTATTTCTTAAAAAAAAAAAAAAAAAGTGGTTTAAATAATCTTTTTAACCTGAATATTGACTTAATCCATTGTGCGTTTTTTTGTTATAAATATAGGAAGTGATCACAGACTGATAATGTGATTCTGGGAAAATCAAAGAGGAAGAGCAGTAAGGTTTTAGGAGTCATTCAGTATTTCCTTCAGTGACAGTGACTGCACTTTCAACTGCCACTGGTTTTCTGATTGAGTTAATCTAGTACCCTTTTTCCATGAAGACATCATAAAATGCATTGATCTGATTTTTGGACTAGGTTAATTTGATGGAGCATATCCTAACAGCTTTCGAACATAGTGTACATATTAAAAAAATAATGCTCATTATTTAAAAATCAGCAAATTTTGTTTCTTGTTCTGTTACTTAAAACAATGGGCCAGAACCAAGACAGAGCTCCATAGCGATACTGACCTAGGAGCAACTTTGCTGATTTGTATCTCATGAGGGTCTCTTCCACCATCTGCAACTTCTCACCCTTCCCATGACTTCTGCACACAGCATTTTATAGCATTCTTTTAGTATTATCAAATGACAATTTAAAAAAAGAAAAAAGAGAGAGAAAGAGTGAAAGAGAGACAGAGAAAATAGTATGAGTCCAAGAGCTGATTAGATTTTTTACCTGGAACTGAAGTCCGAGAAGGCATGTGTGGTCTTTCCCTGGGTAGCATTGCTACATCTGCATATGTGATATCGCCTGCCATTGATGAGCAAATCCCTCTGAGTTATGGAAAGAGCTGGTTTAATACAGTGGGTTGCATCCTATATTAGCCTTGCCTGCCTCCAGAAGTATACATATACTGTGCTATGGCTCTGAGGAAGGCTGAGAAACAGATAAAAGGAAGGAAGTTACTTCTTTCAATACAGCTTCAAAGCCTGTTTTCAGCCACCATTCTGTCTCTTCTTGTATGTTCTCTTGCCCTTCAGAATACAGGAGAAAATGAAGATTAAAAAAAAAAAAAAAAACATTCCTTTTATTAATATAAAACATGGCCCAAACAGAGGAAAGTTTCTAAGGAATATCCAAAAAGGGACTTACACCGGTACAAAAGCTCTGCAGGTTCACACAAGAATAGTTAAAGCAGTGCAATATGTCTTGTGGATATATTAGGCTAGTGTGCATGATCTTACATAACTTACTCACCTAAAAGGAAGATAAACAAGATATATATCAGCATAAGATGTTTTGGAGCTAATGTAACTGCAACCACAGCTAGAGCTATTAAAATGCAACTCAAATTCTAACCTGCTCCATCCACTAAGTACTATAATCTTTTAATAACTGAATTTAGATGATATTAACAGTGCAATAAATTTAAATAAAAAAAAAAAAGTAATATGATCAATGTCTTTTAAAAGAGTGTTTGAAAGCTTTCATATTACTGTAACAGTAGTTACTAGAATCAGAGCTCTTGTTCATTACATGGCTTGAGCTGTTCCCTGTTTGACACTAACTCCACAGTCAGAAAGTCCGAGTCGCTTTTAATTTCTGCTCATGACCCCTCTGTTTGCTGCAGGTTATTTTGATGATAGTGTTTTCATCTTCTATTCTGAAAAGAAAAACCACAGATTTGAATTGAAACTTAAGGCCCTTCTAAAACCTAAAAAATACATTTCAGAACAAAAAGACACAAAGTCCTGTGCATGCACAGGTCTGAAATTTCCTGTTAAGAGCTTAGTTATTGGTTTTGTGCTTTATTCCTACTGAGAAAATTTCTCTAGAATTCAGAACAGATAAGCTCTACAAACCTACAACTGTTAATTGAAAATAATGTTTCCATTCTTTTCCATAGCATAGTCTCATTTTCTGTTACATTCAATGGGACTATTAGAATCCTATAGATTAAAATAAATAAAAGTTTGTTTTTGTGATCTTGTATTACTGATCTTTTCCCTTCCTACTCTTGATGTTGGTAACAGTGTTAAGTGCAGAAACAAAAAGGTTTAGGGAAAAAAATGAACCTTTGATAGTCATGGAACAAATTACTCAGAAGTACTGATCAGGTACAATTTATATGCAACATAGCTAAATCGTTGTTGCTTTATCAGCCACGAAGTGATCAGTATGCAGATGTGGATGCTGTTAACTGGATACTGATAAGGTTTGTTTTACAGCAACCTACATACCAACTATATGACTGGTCCAAATGAGACACAAAGCATTTGCCCTCTGATTGAATCAGTTTCCATTACCTGCCCCTGAAGTTCTTAATGCTATCTACAGCAGCATATTTATGCTCTGAAATGGAGAAAAAATATATAAAAAATATAAAAAATCCTCCCCCCCCCCTTTTTTTTTCACTTTGGTTCATAAAGGAGAGCTAGAAGGCCAAAGAGGTTGCTTGAGCTCTCAGTCTCTCCATTATTTCATATATACCTAGGCAGCCTTTTATCACATCACTCTCTCCTAAATGATTCAAAACCATCAAGATCTAATCATATATAGTCTGGGCAAGCATGAGTCTTTTTGAGCTAGTGGAAAAAAAACAGCGTTTCTATTTTAGGGNTCCTCTCCTCTCCTCTCCTCTCCTCTCCTCTCCTTTTCCTGCTGAAAAACACATTTTCAGACACAGGTGTAATCTCAGTAAGCATGAAGTGCAGACTAGGCTATTACATCCTTTATAACTAGCAGGTTCTCGCTTACCTGAAGAAAATGCTGAATAGTTATTTTCCAAAGCAAACTTAAAAAACACCTATAAACAGTTCTCATTTTGGATTTGAAGTCTACTTGCTGTGCTCAGTGTTATGACTGTTAAGGAAAAGGAAGGTGAATTTTAATTTCTAGAAGAATAAGGGTGTAGAAGTCTTTGCACGGCATTTTTCTTAGATTCTTTCCATTCTACAGCAAAACTATGATTTTTTTCTTACTTTTAAAAAGGATATTGCACTGCTACAGAATTTTCATTTGATAAGCATTTCCTTTACAGTTAATACTTCTAGCTCTGTAAGTATTTTCATTCATTTCTTTGCTTTCAACTTAAATGATAGCTTTATTTATGAATACCCAGCTGTGGGTCACCAAGACTGACCCACTGATATCTTTCTCACTGTATAGTGCTGATAGCACTTTAAGTCCAGAAGAAACAATCCTGGCTGTTGTAGGAAAAGGCCATTACAGAACCAAGAGATGATTGGTAGAAAAACAACCAACTGTTCACAAAGATGAGGGAAGGCCCCCTTTTCCTTACCCATGTGTCTGGGGGTGGCAGTTCCCTCCAGCTTGAAGGGTCAGGTCTACAGGGCTATGGAGCATTACCAGCCTGTACGCTGCAGGATCAAGGAACAATGTGGTGAGGAAGGGATCTCTGGAGGCCTCTAGTCCAATGCCTGCTCAAAGCAGGGCTAATTCCACAGCTAGATCAGGTTGCTCAGGGATTTGTCCAGGCGGGTTTTAGATATCTCCATGGACAGAGATCTCACAGCCTCCCTAGGCACCTGTTCCAGAGCTGCACCACCCTCATGAAGGAAGAATTTTTTCCTTCTGCCCAGTCACAGTCTCCCTGGCTGCAATTTGTGACCATTGCTTCTTGTCCTTTTGCTGTGCCCCTTTGAGAAGAGTTTGTCTCCAGCTTCTCTGTAACCGCCTTCTTGTATGTTACATACAACCCACTGCTGTTTATTGATGCACTTTGCAGTACAAATGCTTCAGAAGCCGAGCCTGGTTAAGACTATTTATGCCCTCACTGTCATCTTTTCACATCTAATCATTCAGTTGTAATAGTATTTTTGTTTTGTTACTCATGGGTTAAAAAAAAAAAAAAATGTTGCCCAAATATCTCAATGCTTCTTCACAAGCTTGGATCACAGCTGTAATCTCGGTTGTGTGTCCACGTGGCCAAAATTCTCCCAGGATCCACTGTCATGTCATGTCTTCTGACTTCTCCAGGTGGAGCCTTACCTCACTCTCTTCTTTCCTTCCAGCCACCTGACCAATATGCTTAGCTAAGAGTATACAAACCCTGGTGAGGCCTGTAAAACAGCAGGGCTTGCTATGTGTTAGTCAGCCACATGTCAGAGGCTGCAGGGAGGAGTGATTTATTGGCCTTGAGTTTTCAGACAGTTTGGCAGAGCATGAAGATATCTGGCAGTTCAGAATCACAGAATCACAGAATCACAGAACGGTTGAGGTTGGAAGGGACCTCTGGAGATATCTAGTCCAACCCCCCTGCCAAGCAGGACCAACTAGAGCACGTTGCACAGGATTGCCTCCAGGCGGGTTTTGTATATCTCCAAAGAAGGAGACTCCACAGCCTCTCTGGGCAACCTGTTCCAGGGCTCTGTCACCCTCACAGTAAAGAAGTGCCCCCTCATATTCAGCCAGAACTTCCTGTGCTTCAGTTTGTGCCCGTTGCCTCTCGTCCTGTTGCTGGGCACAACTGAAAAGAGACNTCTCTCAGCCTCTCCTCGTATGAGAGATGCTTCAGTCCCCTAATTATCTTCGTAGCCCTCCATTGGACCTGCTCCAGGAGCTCCATGTCCCTCTTGTACTGGGGAGCCTAGAAATGGACAGCAGCATCTGCTGCCTCAGGGAAAGATGGTGGGGGTTGTGGTCTAGGATCACTCTGCCCATCATTTGGAGCTCGGCAATCTGGAGCTTAAGTAGCCAAATGAATGAGCTCAAGGTCTTCCCTGCCTTGACATGTGCTTCCAACTGCACATAGACACATTCTCTGCTGCTAACGGTCGTGGATGAGTAATGTCAGGTAGCGATGTTCGGGTGTTAGCACAGCTATCTGTTCCAGTCACGCACAGGGTAGATGTGATAACAACTGCAGATGACACCCCATCTGTGGGTGTGACAGTGTGTCCTCCATTGCATGTGAAGACACAAGTAGACGAAACAACAATGTGGGCTGCAAAGCAGAATTCATCACCTTTTGCCACAGAATGTGCAGTTCAGCCCAGGGATCCAACTGACACGTGGTGCACATTTTGAAGAACTTGAACTACTGCTCTGACAACAAAATGGACCTCTTTATTTCCCCAAGGCTGAGCTGTAACATAGAGACTTCCAAGCTGAAATGCATGAATCCCATCCATACATCTCCAGTTTGGGTTTTGATTCTAAACCCTGTGTGACAGCACAGCCTGTGTGTACAATGCAGTGCAAGAGCAGCATGCAGAAGACATGATCAGAGCTATGACTACAACCAAAGACACTTTCTCCCATAAATGAAAGCCTGTGCATTGTTATCCCACACAAAAGACAGACAGACAGACAGACAGACAGACAGACAGAAAGAAAGAAAGAAAGAAAGAAAGAAAGTCATCTTAACAGAGCAAACAGATGAATTTACCAAGAAAAAAAAAAAAAAAAAAAAAAAAAAAACCCG
>VXAA01007309.1:39523-62384 GCA_013399115.1 Anseranas semipalmata
CCTCTCAGTCTTCTCTTCTCCAGGCTAAACAGGCCTAGCTCTCTCAGCCTCTCCTCGTATGAGAGATGCTTCAGTCCCCTAATTATCTTCGTAGCCCTCCATTGGACCTGCTCCAGGAGCTCCATGTCCCTCTTGTACTGGGGAGCCTAGAAATGGACAGCAGCATCTGCTGCCTCAGGGAAAGATGGTGGGGGTTGTGGTCTAGGATCACTCTGCCCATCATTTGGAGCTCGGCAATCTGGAGCTTAAGTAGCCAAATGAATGAGCTCAAGGTCTTCCCTGCCTTGACATGTGCTTCCAACTGCACATAGACACATTCTCTGCTGCTAACGGTCGTGGATGAGTAATGTCAGGTAGCGATGTTCGGGTGTTAGCACAGCTATCTGTTCCAGTCACGCACAGGGTAGATGTGATAACAACTGCAGATGACACCCCATCTGTGGGTGTGACAGTGTGTCCTCCATTGCATGTGAAGACACAAGTAGACGAAACAACAATGTGGGCTGCAAAGCAGAATTCATCACCTTTTGCCACAGAATGTGCAGTTCAGCCCAGGGATCCAACTGACACGTGGTGCACATTTTGAAGAACTTGAACTACTGCTCTGACAACAAAATGGACCTCTTTATTTCCCCAAGGCTGAGCTGTAACATAGAGACTTCCAAGCTGAAATGCATGAATCCCATCCATACATCTCCAGTTTGGGTTTTGATTCTAAACCCTGTGTGACAGCACAGCCTGTGTGTACAATGCAGTGCAAGAGCAGCATGCAGAAGACATGATCAGAGCTATGACTACAACCAAAGACACTTTCTCCCATAAATGAAAGCCTGTGCATTGTTATCCCACACAAAAGACAGACAGACAGACAGACAGACAGACAGACAGAAAGAAAGAAAGAAAGAAAGAAAGAAAGTCATCTTAACAGAGCAAACAGATGAATTTACCAAGAAAAAAAAAAAAAAAAAAAAAAAAAGAACTCGGGGAAACGGCAGTGCCTATGGATTCCAGGCTGAATATTTTCATGCTGGCAGCTTCATGTTTAGCAGGTGGGACTTGGATTAAATTGGAAGTAATCAGAGTTAGAAGTCTGTGAGATGGGTTCTTCCCTATCTGTTTTTTTGTTTGTTTGTTTTTGTTTTTGTGTGTGTGTGTGTGTGGTGGTGGTGGGGAAGCATGTGAACTGTTCTTACTCTTCTGGACAGAAGAATGTGCTCCGGTTTAATGATGGCATGTCAGGAAGGAGGTGGTGAACACCCCTTCCAGCACGTTGCCATATTGCCTTCTCTTCTTACCTTCACTCTCACACACTCAATCAGTTTTTCTTCAGAGCACCGAGGCATTGAGCCTGCTGGGACCCCTTCCATAGGTAACATGTTCTTGGCAATGTTGTAAGGTATGTTCTGGTCTTCTGGAACACCTATATCTGTGAACTGGAGAATGGCTGGTGGGAAAAAATGCAATATGTCTTTTTGAAAACCATACATCTACACAACAGCACCCAGCACTTTGTACAACACAGGATGTCTCTGCAAGGTCATAGCAGATGTTCGGGTGCAGAGCTGCAGATAACCCCAGCGTGACTACAGTGTTGTGGCTGAGTGAACACATCTTGGTTCAATGCAACTAACTGTTAACACTGTGTGCTAGGTACATCTGTACAGCACAGTGCAACACCGCACCATGTGGACTTATGAGATGAAATCTCTATGTGTTTAGGCCTTCTGTGATGTGCTGTATTCTGCCATGCAGACCTAGCCTGCCTTTCTTCAGGTCTAGTAGAGCTCCCATATCTTACCCTCATATATCACCAACTATTACCTTTTGGGCAGCTTTTTAAACTGTGTTTCCAAAAGTGCTTTGCAAAGAAGGGTGTGTCACTGTTCCCAGGACACAGATGGGGGAGCAAAGGTCAAAGGACTTAACCCAAGCTCACCCAGCAGGCTGGTGGCAGAGGCTGGAGAACTGCTCAGCACCCCTGTCCCCCAGCAAGGCACCCTGTTCTGTAGGGCAGGCTGATTATGAATGCACCTTGCATTTCATTTTCAGGTTGTTGCTTCACAAATTGTAAGGCTTGAATCCAGATACATCAGATTCCTTCTTCCCATGTATTCCAGAGCTCTTTCTGTAAATGCTCTCACATGTAAAGCCAGAAATTCCTTGGCCAGTTAAAGTATTTATTTACTGTTACAGTACTTTTTGGCAGTAATTTTCTTTCTGTTTATGAAATTAGAAGCCTGATCATCTATGAGTTGTGTGGATTGAATGAAAAAATGGTGACTAGATTACACAGTCTGCATTTCTTCCAGAGGATATTGGATAATCCATTGCGCAGCTTTTTCAACATTTTAGATTTGCCCCTGGGCTACATTTAAATTAATATTCCTAATACCTGCAGATGTCCCAAGAAGGGACAAATATACCTACAATCAATAACAGCATTAGTGAATCACAATATGCATAATGTGTTGGTGGTATACATGCTAACCTTTCCCACAGCCTTAAGCAAGACTGCCTGGGATCTCACCTAATTCTAGCTGTCTGAGTTAAGCTTCGTTTAGAGTAGCAGTTTTAATGCATCCTGGAGTTAAGTGAAAACAAGTCTTAAAAAGAGTATGGAAGTATATATAATGGGTATTAAGCATAGAACAAACACAAGAACACAGAGGAAGCCTGTAACTAAATATCCAAATAGACAGAAAAAGCACCATATTCCACACAATAAAACATGCTGAGCAATGGATGGCAAGGAAAGCTATCTGCACAAGGAAGGGCTGCACTGGCAAGAAAGAGCATTAGCTATCAAGGGCTTATTTCATTCTTTTCAACACAGTCATGTGGCCACATCTGGAGTGCTGTGTCTGCTTCTCAGCACCCTATTATAAGAGAGATGTTCACAATCTGGAGCAAACCCAGTGGGGAACCACTAAGGTGGCAAGGGGGTGCTGTGATCGAGGTCTGGACAGCCTGGAGAAGCAAAGATTAAGGGGAGGAGGGTCTGAATTGCCACCCTCCACCACTTAATGAGGGGGCTGTAGAGAAGCTGGAGCTAGACTTTTCCCAGGTATTTGCAATAGGCAATGAGCACAAACTGCAGCTAGGGAGACCTAAGCTGCACAGAAGCAAAAATTTCTTCCTTCATGAGGAGGTGCTGGGACAGGTGTGCAGAGAGCCTGTGGGACCTTCGTCCTTGTCTAAAGCCCACGTGGACATGAGTGCTGCCCTGAGTGACCTCGTCTAGCTTTGAAGTTAGCCCTGCTATGAACAGGAGGTTGGACTAGAGACTTCAAGAGGTCCCTTCTTCCCCAGTTTATTTAAATGTTTTATTTATTTATTTATTTCCTCTGGAAGCTTAAAGGAACACAGATGTCTGAGGCATACAGCCAACATCAGTCCAGCAGGTTCATTTGGAGGCTCTCCAGCCCTTACTTAATAGATGTTTTTCAGTCCAGTTTAGGGAACAAATGAGAGTGCAATGAGCACTGCCTTGCACAAAACCTCCAGTGCTCTCTAGTGTTATTTCTTTACAACTACAAGTATGTGGCACCTTTACATTTTTCCCAAGGAGGCAAAAACACAATTGTGAACAAATTATTCTTGAACATAAAATTTTAAGATTCAAAGGCTAATTCTTTCAGTTACTGCTCTGTAGAGCATCAGTACTTGTTCCTCCTGGGACCAGCTTACAAGAAGCAAAAGGATTCATTCTCAGCTTCCACTCAAGTAATTCTGTGGGATCTGGACACTACGTTTTAGTCTTTCTAGATTTTTTTATGTAAGGACTAGCTAGGAATCCATTAAGAAGACCGTGCCTGTAATATTTTTCGTAATATGCTGTACAAGATTTAATCAAATACATTTTTGTCTAACAACAGAAGGAAACAGTTTAAAACCCAGAATGGAAATGGTGATCAAAATGCCTCAAAGAAGAAGAATAAAATATATGACCTTACCTCCTGCAATATTAGGTAGAGGCCCAGTTCTCAGTCTTAGGGAGTCAAAGTCAGCAAAACTATAGCACACTGCTTAGGATGGCACAGGAGAGGAGAGGCTGAACTCAGATCCTGGAGAAGCTCCAGCTGTAAAGCCTGGATCTTGGTTGGTTTTCTACACAAGGCCAACTCCCTACAAAAGCACCATGTAAAGCTTTGCAGAGGAACAAACCTTGCAAGCTAACAGACTAGCAGTTTACTATGAACTAGGAGGGTGACTGAGTTGTTTCTAGAGCTAGAAACTGATGACTGGAAACAAAGCACGTGGTGTTTCACAGGTAAGTGCAACTCATAGTGACTTCCTAAAGAATCAGGACTCCTTAGCCTGCCTTCACGGTTTCAGCATAAAAATCTAGTAGTCAGAGGGATCTCCAATTACCCCATGTATATGAGAAATCTATTTTGTACTCTTCTGGTTTACTTAGCACCCCCAAACTGATGGCATTTCTGTTTAAAATGCTGTGTACATAATGTGATCAAAAGCCTGTAACAGGAATAAAACAGATCTTGCTTGGATAATCTTTCATTTCTCCATTATTTAGCTTGTTTATTTTGCACAGTAATACTTGGTTGGCTACATGAATTTTTCTGTTGACAAGCAATGTAGTATTTCCTTCTGGTTGCAGTATACTCATTCAGCATGTTTCATTGTACATCTGTGTGCCTGCTGGGCTCCAGAGAAATTAACACAGCAGTGAAAGCAAATAGGCTGCTAAGCTAAGCTATCCAGGCTTGGCTGGATATCCAGATACAACGATTTTTCATTTTGCAAGTATGCTAGCCAGTTGACATTAAACTTACAGAAACTGATGCATTTGTATTTCACAGAAAAACTTGAATGATGTTCAGAAGGTTAAAGCACTTAATGTAGAAATAACAAGATCAAGCATTCAGATGAATAAATGGCAGTGTACAATTCTCCATGTGTCATTGGGCTTGATATCCACATAATATTCAGATTATATCCATAAGAAATGACTGTTCACTCTTCTGCAGAAAGTCTGTGAGTTAACATGGAAAATAACCATAAGGCAACCCTGTAACCCAGTAAATATGATTTTCCCATTACTAGTAAATGGTGACAGGCTTTTATCTAAGCATGCAGGATTTGTCTGCATTTGCCTTGGCCAGAGCTGATTTTAGTTTGTTTTAGCTGTGACAGCATTTGTCGAGCAGTCAGGTAACAATTGCCTAATTGTTTTGAGTTAGCTCTGTGAATACCACATATAGAATCATAGAATATCCTGAGTTGGAAGGGTCCCACAGGGATCATCGAGTCCAACCCACAGAGGACCACCCAAAAATCAAACCATATGTTCAGCAGTATTGTCCAAATGCTTCTTGAACTCCACCAGGCTTGGTGTTGTGGCCAATTCCCTAGGGAGCCTGTTCCAGTATAGCAGACTTATGCTGTTATTGAGTAACAAATACTAACCTCATAGACTGAGGTTAAGCTCTTCTGTGGATGACAGCCTCCAGTGATCGCAGAAGACCATGAATGCAGCTAATGTGTGATCCTGTGGTTCTGGCAAGTATCTTGCTTATACTCCAACCCCATTTTATAAGAACTGTTGGAGCTGAGCAATGAGATTACTCAAGCTCCCACAACCCAGTTTTATAAAACCATCTCAGATGTTGACTAAGAGTTTGCAAACTTTTAAGTGTTAACACCAAAACCTTCCTGTAAAGAGATCACGTGAGCCAGCATATAGGCAATGTGGTCAGTGACACATAGGCTAGATCAGGAAATTCAGGCTATAAAGGCAAAAGCAGGAAACTAAAATCTGAAATAGGAGCCTGTCCAGTTAAAACACTGAGAAAGTAAAACTGTAGAAGGGATTGAAGCTGCAAAACAAGTTAGAAGAAAGACTGGTTATGCGTGAAGATCAGGGAATTAAAAAGAAAACAAAACATAAGTACAAAATGTGCACTCAGGTAGTAGTCTGAGTATTGATAGAAGAAATACAAGCCCTTGAAAGAGAAGGGTGCAGACCCCCTGAGCTTGTGAGGCTCTTATCAAACATTCTGTCATGATGAGGCTGACTTAGGAGATGGAGATCAATGGTTTGGTCCAGAAAGTGACCCTTCCACAGAGCAGGGTAAGGCTAAAAGTCCACATCCCTGATGCTGAGGTGCTGCCAGTGTTCAAAATGAATCAATGTGAATCAAAGTTCAAAGAATCATAGAATGTCCTGGGTTGAAAAGGACCTTAAAGATCATCTAGTTTCAACCCCCCTGCTCTGGGCAGGGTTGCCAACTACTAGAGCAGGCTGCCCAGAGCCACATCAAGCCTGGCCTTGAATGCCTCCAGGGATGGGGCATCCACAACCTCTCTGGGCAACCTGTTCCAGTGCCTCACCACCCTCTGAGTGAAAAACTTCCTCCTAATATCTAACCTAAATCTCCCCTGTCTTTAAAACCATTCCCCCTTGTCCTATCACTATCAACGTGTGTGAACAGGTGTTCCCCCTCATACACTCCCTTCAAGTACTGGAAGGCCGCAATGAGGTCTCCCCAGAGCCTTCTCTTCTCCAAGCTAAACAAGCCCAGTTCCCTCAACCTTTCCTCACAGGAGAGGTGCTCCAGCCCTCTGATCATCTTAGTGGCCCTCCTCTGGACCCGTTCCAAGAGCTCCACATCCTTCTTGTGCTGGGGGCCCCAGGCCTGCACGCAGTACTCCAGGTGGGGTCTCACCAGAGCAGAGTAGAGAGGGACAATCACCTCCCTCTCCCTGCTGGCCACCCCTTTTTTAATGCAGCCCAGGACATAGTTGGCCTTCCGGGCCACAAGCGCACACTGCCGGCTCATGTCCAGCTTCTCGTCCAGCAGGACTCCCAAGTCCTTCTCTGCAGGGCTGCTCTTGAGTTCTTCTTCTCCCAGTCTGTAAAAGTACCTGGGATTGCCCCAGCCCAAGTGCAACACCTTACATTTGGCCTTGTTGAACCTCATTAGGTTCTCTTGGGCCCACTTCTCCAGCCTGTCCAGGTCCCTCTGTTGTTTGTTGTATTGTTGCGGTTGTTTTAGCTGGCTTTGCTTTCTTTTTATTGTTGCATATGTATATATGAAAGAAAAAAGATACAATATTCTTTTTTGCTTTAGGTGAATTCACATGGCTGAAATTAAAATCAAGAGAAAACTATGAATAATGGGGAAAAATGGAACAAATTACAAGGTGTTCCCATCTCCAAGCAAGAGGAACCCCGTTTCTCTCAACAAGGATAAACGTGCCTCCCACTGATAATAGTGATCATGATCTTTTCAGGTCTTTTTTACCCTGGGCCGTTCTATGACTCTATGATTCTATGTTTGCACATGTAATGTAAATATACATGGATGTGTTGCTGTGTACTTATAAAACTCAGTATTTTGAGTGCAACATAAAGCAAAGCTCAATCAATTAAGTTTAGAAATGTGAATAATTATATTTTAAAAGAATGTATGCTATTAAGTATATTATGTATGCTATTAAGTATAAATTTACAACATTGGGAATGGGATGTATTTTAAAAGAATGTATGCTATCAAGTATACATTTACAACATTGGGAATGGGAAGATTGCATGTTTGTGCAGTGTTGTATGAAGTCAGAGATATAAAACAGCTACGTAAAAGCGGATGCTTCTGGGCTGGATAGAAAATAGGTCATGGTGGAAACCAAGAGTTCCTCCATTACAGAGATTTCAAAAACTACATATCAGTGGCATACTACCATGTACCAATATTACAGAAAAGATTTTTTTGTTATCAAGGAGTTAGCCAGATAATTTTAGAAATGTATAACAACATTGCAATTGAGTGTACACCATGTGTCCACAAATTGTTGTATATAATCTGTGTATAATCTGACAATAGATATGTATGTAAAGTAACACCAGTGAAGGATGTGGTTTTAATTACATCATACCCATGAAAGCAATACCGCGCTCACAGAAATCATTGCAATTGTATGCTGTTAGGCTCAATACATTTAGGCATTGCTAAGCAATTTTCAGCAATTTTCAAACAATTGCCAGAAATGTTAGAGCACACCACTCTTACACCTGAAGCTTGACAAGAGGCTCAAAAGCAATAAAGGGAGAGATTACTGAACACTGAGTAAATAACCAAGGAACCCACATTGCTACCACAATCCAAAATGCACCAGTGCTGGTGGAACTGCCTCTTAGAGTGATCTCCCACAACTACAGCAATTTGGAGCTTGGCTTTACATCCTAGAGTCATCATTTTAATCATTATATTGATTTCTCTTGGCTACTAAAATGGTTACTATGTTATGGTTATACATAACAATGAAGAACTACAGATTACTCTCTGACCTGTACACGTTATCTCAAGGTTAGAGCAAATAGTAAAGAGCAAATTTCTCAGAGATCCACTGCCTCATCCTGATCAGCAGCCTTGAGATGTAGGAGGGTTGCAACATTTTTTTTTTTTTGACTTGTAAAAAGCATCTGTGAGTGGAGTGATTAAAGTCCTGTAGCCCCATAAATATAACTTTGCCATTTCTAGTGTGCTTGTAGAAGAAAGACAGACAATTAAACCTCACATTTAAATTCAAGAGGTATTTATGGTATTTTTAAGTGTCAAATGCCGTAGCACTGAACGAAGTACATGAAATCAAATTTTTTTGAAAAAGTACTAGATTTTGACTTTCTCTTTCATAGAGCCATGCTTGCTTCCTATGTTGGTCCTCCAGTGGTGAGATATACAGGCACATTTAAGTGCATAGTACTGATTATCACTTCTTCATCTAAAGTAAGTAACAGCAGCAGCTTTTTGTCTGCTGTATGATCTATTTGCCAGGCTGATACAAAACCCTCATTTTACCTGTGGCTTACACAACTATTAGACTCCTTAAGCCACTTAAAGTTGGTAAGCTGCTTGTTTTTATAGCTTTAAGGGGCACTGCATCGGCATGCACAAAGACACATAGATTTTATACCTTCATCCTGAAAAGGAGAGAGGAACATGCCTGAAATCTTCCTAGACTTTAATCACAAAGAGAATCACAGTGCATTAATTCATCAGAATTCAGGTCAACAATTTCCCCTTAATTTTACATCAGATATTTCACGTCCACTGTAAAATGCTGTAAATCTTCAAAGACCATATTCACTTTCACTTTACAGTATCTTAGACCCCAAGGAACACTGCACTCTTCCTGCAAATCCACTTGTATAGGGAGTGGCAGTTATCAGCATGCATTTCCTTCAGCTTATAGGCAGCACATTTTTCTTCTTTCTTCCTTCCTTTTATTGTAAAACTGCAAAAGCAAAACAACACACAGACATGAAAATCGTGGACATTTTTTTTTCATAGATAAAGAGTGAAACCACAAAGACTGGATTTTTTCTTTCTTTTTTTTTTTTATGCTGTCATTCTTTTGATTCTCTGACATACAGACAGGTTTTGGTTGTTTAGTAGGCTTCATCTTTTCTGTTTCCCTACTTGTAGTATAGCTGGAAGTAAAAAGCTTGTGCAGCATTGGCACCTCCTAATAAAATTAGTTCCTTTTCTGAAATCTGTCAAGTTTCACTTTTCATCTGCGTGTTTTGATCAGAATTCTGTATAGAGAAAAATCAGGACAGGCTGAGACACCTAACTGGAGTATGGGCCTGGACTTCATAATCTCACTTTCTCGTGGCTAATGGCTGAATAACCTCGGCACAACAAGTAGAGAATACATTGTAGAAGCTGACACAGATTCATTCCAGAATGAACCTACCTGTGCCCTAGATGTTTGGGATCATTGAGCCATACCCATCTTCCTTCATCCTCATTGAAGCTTAATCCAGTCCAAGCAAAGCCAATATCTTTATCCCTCAGTTTGTTTAAGAAATCCTAGAGAAAGGTATGTCTTTGAATTCTCATAATAATGGCACTTCATAAAACTCTAGCACCAGTAACATACAGTGGTAATTAATATTTTAAAAACACCAAGGCTTTCATGCCAAAGATTCCAGAGAATTTTTCAAGAAATTGAGGAAAAAACAGCATATAAATTAGTTCAAACTCTCGATTATACCCAGTACTGTGGCTAATGTTGGTAACTGGAGTAACCAAGAAGCTAACTTTTGGCTCCTTGCTGGCGCCAGGCCCATTCCATTATCACATTTTAGATGAGGATCAGGCTGATCTGAAATATAGCAGCTGAAGGTATCTCTTTTTTTCCCCTTACAAGGAAGGAAGTGATCATTTTGCCAGCTCAGCCTGGTACTGACATTTTAAAATGTACAAAGTACAGAGAAATAGTTCCATCCCCAAAAGAAAGGCAACAGCCTTTATATCATCTTAGTTCTGAACAGGTTTGATTTGGAATAAAACATTTAATAATCCTTCAATCAAATTCCAGCTGATTCTTGCTGGAGACACTCTCTAGGCATATCATTGCATCTATTTAAATGAAAGGTAGTCTACTGGTCTTTTTGACACAAACTTTTCCTAACATGCAGAGATCAGTCATCAGTGCATTTATGACTGATAATGCCTTTTATGAGCATATCAGGATTAGAAATGGCTTCTAAATATACATGGAAAATTCTGCTGTGATATGTGGATTCACAATGTATAAGTGAAAAGAATAGTTGAACCACAGAATGACTTACAAGCTTACCATTTCAGTTTCATCTTCTATAATCAGGAGCTCAGATTTTCTTTCTAAGCAATACTTTCTACTGTTCTCCCAGGTGTCACGTTTTTCTGAGTAGTAATAACACCTCCCATAATGCAGCTTCCAACCAATGGGGCAGAGTTCACATCTGGAGTCTGTGAAGAGTTTGGGGTGAAGGGATTTTGACAATTCCTTATTTGCAAATGATATTATTAGTACTGACTCCTGCTTTTTCTGTGGCTTTTGAATACAAGAGCAAAGAAGCTTTAAACCAGGGGTGGGGCAGAAATTGTGATGGTACACCTCATTTTAAGAAAGCACATTGTTCCTGCTTTACAGTGGTAATAAGGATAGACATAAGGGATTAGGGATCAGGGATCAATCACTCTGTGCCTTTAAATATTTCAGAACTCTAAATAATTGTGCTAAATAGTTTACATAAAAACTGGGGTAAAAGCCACAGATAAAATTCCTGCTCTGCTGAAATCCCTGGGAGTAGTACAATTGGTTTCCATGGAATCCATGGAGAAGTAACAAAGACCTTCAGTATCATTGCTCCACTTGAATTTCTTGCTTGAACTAACATTTCCAAAGATAGAACACTAAAATAGATCACTTTATACATCTTTAACAATATATTAATATTATATAACATTATTATTCTGTAATCTCAAGGTCAATTCATTCATGTGTTTATTTTTATATTAATCTTTTCAACAAATTCAAATCATTTATGCTACTATGAACAAGACCTTATTTCCTTACCATGTGCATTCATGCATAAACTCTCCTTTAATACAGTCAGTAAGTTGTTTTCATGGAGATCTTCCTCAGAGATATTACCACTTTCAGAAAGATTTTCTCTGGGCTTCCACACATCACTTGATAGCAAGTCACCTGGACGAGAATTTCCAACATTTTAATGTAAAGTTCACAAGTGAACAGTAAAGAAGCCCCATAGACAGCGTAAATTGTGTCATCACCATGTTTTTGACAACATGGAATATAACAGCCAACTTTCAAATAACATGGCTGTGCCTTTGATTTTCCAGTGCCTGAGATTCGTATTGAGCTAATTTCAGAAAAGAATGGGTTGATGTGAGAGTGCAGGATTCACATCCAGAGAAAGGGAGAATGGCTGACTCTGCCATCACCAATATAGTTATACCCAGAAGTGCTTCTGAATTCTCATTTTCTCCCAGATTCTCAGGTGATTTTGATGTGCAAGGTGATTTTGATGTCCAGAAGCAGGCTGGACATTGGGATTACCAGGCTGAGATTTTCTGAAGGAGAAAACTAAAATTAGACTCCTTGATCAATATTTAGATGCTTGCTGGTGATCACCTTGCTCAGCTGCTTGGCCAGGGCAACTGCAGCCATTTCTCTTGGATCTCTAAGTTTAAATGCCCAGGGATAATGGCATACATTTGTGCTGTATATTTAAGATCTGTGATCAATGCTGGCAGTGACCCAGTGTTTATGCATAAATTTGTGGACAGTGAAAAGGCCACATTTGTATATTCACATTTTTATTTCTGTGTAGAGGTCTTTTTCATCTACGTGTAACATCTTCCAGCCTATCTCATCCATCCCTGAAGTCCAGCTCACATTTCCCATTGTACAGGTCAGGTAGGACTGGCTGCAACTTAAGGCAGGAAAAGAAGGGCATCAGGAGGTGAAGACTGGCTGTGAGGATGAGAGAAGGAGGAGGTAGCAGGTGTTCCAGTTTTACCATGTGTCTGGACTGAATTCTGTTTCAGTAATAAAAGAGCTTTTCCAAACTGCAGGATGAATTCTTTGACTAGAAATCTGGGTTGTTTGTTCAGTTTTGGAAAGGAAGAAGAGGGACTCTCAGGTTGAGGGACTGGAAAATGAGACAGACTCCAGACCTCTTCATAAACCCCAAACATGCAACAGCCCTCTGAAAGCCACTGACCTGCTGCAGATCCACAGCCCCAAAATGACAATGACTCCCTCTCACCTCCATCAGAAACCCAATGGTAGAAAACATAAGTGATCTTGTCACCTTATCAAAACAGTCTGTTTGGAAAACTTGTTTAAGTCAAGGATTAACACCTGTCAATTGCACAGGAAGTAAAGCAAAACATTTCACTTGGTCACTCACATTGTTGAAATAATGCAATCACAGCTCCCAGAAATATAACATTCAGAAATCCTGAGAGTGCAGCAAGATACCGCAAGCCTGAAGAATCAGAGGAAAATTCTGCAAGAAATAAGATGGTTTTACAAACATGGCTTGAGATGTTACCCAGGACATAAATCTGGGTTTCTCTAGACATCTCTCAGACAGAATGTCCTTCACTGTCACTTTGCTGTTTGCTTTGTGATGGTTCCTTTTTCCCTTCTGGTTCCCTCACACGTATCAAGTGGTTCTTGTTTCTAACAAACTCATTTATGAAAAGTTTTCTTGGGACTGGGTTTGCCAGTCCATTTGAGTTTCTAAGGGGAACAGCTACCAAACAGTTTCTGCTTCTTCATAGCAGGGGGATATCATTCTAGTAGATATCAGGAAGACTGTTACATGTCTCATCAAGCGTTTAACAAGCATTGCTAAACAAAACCTCATAAACATAGTAAAAAGATGTAAGGAAGAACTGAAGTTTCTATCAGTTACAAAGAAAAAGATATGTAACATGTATGAATAAAAATGAAATTCTAGGGCTATGAATACCTACATTATAAATCAAGAAAGGACCTATAGTATCTCTGAACATTAAATTCTTTAGCCCCAGGACCAACTAATTAATTTTATCACCTGTAGACTGGATGCCAAGTCAAATGCCTTTAGAAAAGTCTGTGTTATAATTTGGAGATTTTTTCAAAGAATCATAGAATATCCTGAGGTGGAAGGGACCCACAAGGATGATTGAGTCCAACTCCTTGGTTTGCACAGGACCACACAAAAATCAAACCATATGTCTGAGAGCGTTGTCCAAATGCTTCTTGAACTCTGGCAGCCTTGGTGACCACTTCCCTGGGGAGCCTGTTCCAGGGCCCAACCATACCTTCACTGAAGAACCTTTTCCTAACATCCAGCCTGAACCTGCCCTGACGCAGCTCCATGCTGTTCCCTCAGACTCTATCGCTGTCACCTGAGAGAAGAGATCAGGGCCTGCCCCTCCACTCCCCCTTGTGAGGAAGCTGCAGGCCGCCATGAGGTCTCCCCTCAGTCTCCTCTTCTCTAGGCTGAACAAACGAAGTGACCTCAGCCACTCCTCATATGTCTGGTCCTCTACACCCTTCACAATCTTTGCAGCCCTCCTTTGGAGGCTCTCTGGTAGTTTTATGTCTTTCTATATTGTGGTTCCCAAAACTGCACACAGTACTCGAGGTGAGGCCACACCAGCGCAGAGCAGAGCGGAACAATCCCTTCCCTCAACTGGCTAGCAATGACGTGCCTGATGCACCCCAGGGTACGTCTGGCACTTTTGGCTGACAGGGCACACTGCTGGCTCATATTCAACTTGCCATTGACTAGAAGCCTTAGATCCGTTTCCATGGGACTGCTCTCCAGCCTATCATCCCCCAGCCTATACGTATAGCCAGGGTTGCCCCTTGCCAGGTGCAGAATCCAGCACTTGTTCTTGCTCAACTTCATGCAGTTGGTAACTGTCCAGCTCTCTAATTTGTCAAGATCTCTCTGCAAGGCCTCTCTACCCTCAAGGGAGTCAACAGCTCCTCCTAATTTAGTGTCATCTGCAAGCTTACTTAGTATACCTTCAAGTCCTGCAGTCATTTATGAAAACATTAAAGAGAACTGGCTCTAAAATTGAGCCCTGTGGAATCCCACTGGTGACTGGCTGCCAGCCTGATGTAACCCCATTTACTATAACCCTTTGAGTCTGATCTGTCAGCCAATTTTCACCCATCGCATTATGTATTCATCTATGTATATAGCTGTATGCTGGACATTTTGTGCAGAAGGCTACTGTGAGAAACACTATCTAAAGTTTTGATGAAATCCAAAAAGATCAACCTCTTGTTGTAAATCAACAAGTTGATTACATCAACTGGCTTCCCTTGGTCAAGTAGGTGGGTGACCTTGTCATAAAAGGAAATTAAGTTTGTTAAACAGGACCTTCCCCTCATGAACCTGTGTTGGCCATGACCAATGACTGCATTGTCTTTCAGGTGTTTTTCAGTAACTCCCAGAATAATCTTCTCCATAATTTTACTAGGTACTGAAGTGAGACTGACAAGCCTGTAATTACCAGGGTCTTCTTTCTTGCCCTTCTTGAAAACTGGAACTTTTGCCATCTTCCAGTTGAATGGGACCTCTCCAGATTCCCAAGACCATTGAAAAATAATTGAGAGAGGTCTCGCGATGACATCAGCCAGCTCTTTGAGTACCATGGGATGAATCCCATCAGGCCCCATAGACTGATATGCATCCAGGTGGAGTAGCAAATCCTGCACAAACTCGGGGTTGGCTGGGAGTTCATGGTTACCACAGTCATGGTTCTCCAACTCAGGGCTCTGGTGGTCCCAGGGCTCATCACTGGTGTTGAAGACAGAGGTGAAGAAGGCATTAAGCATCTCTGCTTTTTCTACATCCCTATTTGTGAGCTGATAATCCTCATCAAGTAACAGACCAAAGTTTTCTCTGGTCCTCCTTTTGCTGTTAACATATTTTAAAAAGCCCTTTTCATTGTCCCCCATAGTACTGGCCAGCTTCAACTCTAATTGAGCCTTGGCAGCATGAATTTTCTCCCTACAATGGTGAACATCATCTCTGTAGTCCTCCCATGTCACCCAACCCACTTCCAGTGGCCATACACTTTCTTTTTCTGCCTAAGATCTACAAGATCCCTGCTCAGCCAAGCCAACCTTCTGCTCCACCTGCTTGACTTCCAACATTTTGGAATTGCCTGTTCCTGTGCTCTTAAGAGGTGGTAATTAAAAAGTGACCAGAACTGATGGACCCCAATTTCTTCAAAAGCAGTTTCCCAGGGGACCTTACTAACTACTTCCCTGAGCCTCCCCATATGGGAACTCTGCTCTCCCCATATCCAGGGCTGAAGTTTTGGTGGCAGTTTTCCTCCTATCACTAAAGATTTTAAACATCACTTTTCCATCACTTCATGGTCACTATGGCCAAGACAACCACCAATCGCCACTTCACCCACAAGACCCTCTCTGTTTACAAACAACAAATCTAGGAGGGCACCTTCCTTAGTTGGCTCCCTTAGTACTTGTACCAACAAGTTATCATCAAGGTGTTCCAGGAATCTCCTGGACCTGTTTGTATCAGCTGTGTGGTATTCACATCTGGCAAGTTGAAGTCACCCATAAGGACAAGGGCAGATGATCTAGAAGCATCTCTTAGTTTTTTAAAGAACAGTTCATTGGTGTCGTCATCCTAGCTGAGTGGTCTATAGTACACTCCCACAATGACATCCACTTTATTTGCTTGTCACTTAATCCTTACCCAGAGGCTCTCAACCATGTCATCATCAACTGCAAGCTCCATGCAGTCCAACCCTTCCATTACACACAGCACCACTCCCCATCTTCACCTGCCCTGAACATCCCTTCTGAAGAGTCTATAACCATCCATTGTAACACACCAGTCACAGGACTCTTCACACCAAGTTTCTCTTATTCCAGTTATGCTGCGGCTCTGGGACTTAGCTGAGGCTTCAGCTCCTCTTGCGTGTTCCTCATGCTGTGTGCATTGGTGTAGAAACATTTCGAATGTGCTTCATTTTACCCAGCACCTCATGGAGCAGGCTGAAGGATCTCACTAGCATGCAGTCCCTCAAATTTTGGTGTGCCGTCCCATAGCTTATCACTGGTGGGCCTGGTTTTCTCCCTTTCCCCCTTCAAATCTAGTTTAAAGCTCTATTAATCAGCCGTGCTAACCCCTGCACAAAAATCCTTTTACCCCTCTGAGAAAGGTGCATCCCATCAGGTGCCAGCAGGCCTGGTGTTGTGTAGACCATCCCATAATCAAGAAACTCAAAATTCTGCTGGTGACACCAGCCTCGGAGCCACATATTGATCAGCTGGGTCTGCCTGTTCCTTTAAATATTGTTCCCTGCTACTGGAAGGATAGAGGAAAACACCACCTGTTCATCTGAACCTTTAACTAATTGCCCTGAAGCCCTGAAGTCCCTTTTGATTACTTGTGGACTTCTCTTTGCTACTTAATTGCCGCCAATATGAAAACCAAAAACAGATAATGATCAGAGGGCTGTACCTGTCTAGTGAGTTTTCTAGTAAAGTCTCTCACCCAGGCCTCAGGTAGGCAGCAGACTTCCCTATGGGTTGGGTCCCATTTAACTGAGTTCTTGAAGTTCAGCCAATCCCACCTGGAAAATTACTATAAACTGTGCAAAAAAAATAAGTAGTAGTGCATTAAATAGGACTTCTTTGCAGACTGGATGCTTGATGGAGATCACTGATTTGAGATGCAGAGAGGAGCTCCCTCAGAATGCAAAGAAAGTTACTTTTAATTAGCATTAGAAAAGCATGGAACGGCGTAGTCACAGTGAATCTTCCTTGTCAATACCACCCAACAATCTTAAAATTTATTCTTGTAGGACTGTCTCACTCTTGCCATACTGTTTTGTTGTGAAACCCACTGCTTCTTTTGCTCGCTCACTTTATTTCAGGATTCTTACATGTCTTGACAGAGAATCACAGACTATGCAGGCTGGAAGGAATCAAAGGAGGCCATATAGACCAGGCTCCTGTTTAATGTAGGTTCAGTGAGAAAAGGTTTCTCATGGTCTTGTCCAGCCAATTTCTGAATATCCCCAAGGATGGAGATTCAGACTTTCCAGACGCCTATCCTAGGGTTTGACCACCACCATGATAAGAAAAATTTCCTTATAGCAAATCATAATTTTCTATGTTCCAGCTTGCATCTTTCAAAGGTCACCTTCAAGTAGAGTTTGGTTGTGTCTTCTCTACACCTTCCCATTAGGTAGTTAAAGAGAAGAGTAAGACTCCCTTGAGCCTTCTCTTCTTAGGGCTGCACAAAGCCAAATCTCTCAGCCTCTCCTCCTGTGTCATTTCTCCAGCTCTCTAACTATCTCAGTAGCCCTCCATTAGACTCATTCCAGCAGGCTGTCAGTGTGCTCTTGGAAGGGGGAGTGATATAATTAATCCAGGCTGCAAGAGAGCAAAGTTCTTTAAAATAACTGATACATTAATGATGTTCTATGAGGCCTCAAAGGATTCCTTGGAGCAGGGAGGAAAACAGGTAGAAGTCTCCCAGCAATGCGAGAAATGTCATGTTAAATTTTATTCCTAGCTTTCTAACATTAGTGTTTTCAGGAACAACTTTCTAAATGTTCCTTTGGAAAGGTCAAGACACAATAAACTGTTCAATTTGTCCAAACTTAACTTCATGGGAAAAAGACTTTACACGCTAAACTTCCTTGAGTTGGGGTCCTGGAATAAAGTCAGAGAATAACAGAATGACTTTCCATTTCATGGAAGTTAGCCTTCTTGGAAGAGAAAATGGGATATGAAAATGTTATACCTCATAAAGAACTTGTTTTGTACCTAGTAAATTAGATCAGGAAGTACCCTATGGAAATATCCTTTAATAACCATTACATTTCAAATACTGGTGATCTAGATGAGATGTGAATCAGCTGTTTGAAAAGTTCTCTGCTGCAACACTATTATTTAAAAAATGTAATGCATGGAGCTGCATTTCAAATCATGAAAAGGCTTGAACTTTGTACTACATGATAAATTCATTTTCTCTAACACTTTTACTTCATGTCTGGTTTCTAGCTATCATAGTTTTGCACAGAGGTCAAACATTTTTTTTCCTCCATTCAATCAGTGGATTTTCCATCCATTCAATCATACTTGGGAAATGCTGTATCTGTGACTAGTCATCTTTAAATATTCAAATAGTTAATCCGCACCATTTTTATATTCCCACCCTATTTAGATGGCACATATATGTAAACAGAATACAGTACTTTTTACTGATTATGCAACATATATTATGGTTATGCATGTGTGCATTTTCCTTCTTCTTTGGGTACTATGCAGTGATTTTGACAGCAAAAAGGCAACTAGGTTATCTAATCTTTACTCTTCCATGATTTGCACAATGGCCAGACTGCAGGCAAAACAGTAACTGTGACTCGTGCAAATATTCAGATTATTGCACAGATACGCAGAATGACCTCTGGTAGCAGTGATATCACAGTGCTGACAATGAAGCATAGGCTAACAGCTTCCTGTTTGCCCAGCTTCTAAGGACAGCTCTGCAGCTTGCACCAGTGGCAAAACTGGATGTGACTGCAAGGAGGAAGGGGAGCTCTGCGTTGTGGTCTTTCTTCTGTACTACAAGAACTGGTGTGGATATTGCATTAGATTATGCTGATGGGGCATTGCGACCACTAGTAACAGAATTGTAGGGGTTGGAAGGGACCTCCAGAGATCATCGGGTCCAACCCCCCTGCCACAGCAGGTTCTCTAGAGCAGGCTGCACAGGTAGGCATCTAGATGGGTCTTGAATATCTCCAGAGAAGGAGACTCCACAACCTCCCTGGGCAGCCTGTTCCAGTGCTCCGTCACCCTCACTGTGAAGAAGTTCCTTCGCATGTTGGTGTGGAACTTCCTGTGCTCCATTTTGTGGCCATTGCCTCTTGTCCTGTCCCCACGGACCATTGGGGACCATAACTACTCCAGTGAATTCACTTCTCAGATACCATGCTGCCATGACTAGTCTGTGCCTCGTCTAAAGCTAGCTCACACACTGTATATTGAGTTTATGTGGCAACATTTTGGTAGCAGGGGGGCTGCAGGGGTGGCTTCTGTGAGAAGAGTCCAGAAGCTGCGCCATGTTAGATAAGAGCCAGTTCCAGCTGGCTCCAAAAGGGACCTGTTGCTGGCCAAAGCTGAGACTGGTTGGGCCTCTGTGAGAATGTATTCAAGGAAGGGAAAATGCTGCACAACAGCAGCTGGGAGAGAGGAGTGAGAAAATGTGGAGAGAAACAGCCCTGCTGTCTCACTGACACCAAAGTCGGTGAAGAAGGAAGGGGTAGAGGTGCTCCAGGTGCTAGAGCAGAAGTTCCCCTGCAGCCCATGGGGGAGCCCACGGTGGAGCAGGTGGATGTGGTCTGAAGGAGGCTGCAGCCCATGGAGAGCCCTGCATGAGCAGACTCTGGGCCGGAGCTGCAGCCCGCAGAGAGGAGCCCATGCAGGATCAGGCACTACCACCCATGGGGGACCCATGCTGGAGCAGTTTGCTCCTGAAGGATGGACCCCATGGTATGGACCCATATTAGAGCACTTACTGAAGAACTGCAGCCTGTGGGAAGACCACATAGGATCAGTTCAGGAAAGGCTGAATCCTATGGGAGGGACTGCATACTGGAGCAGGGGAAGAGTGACCATGGAGTGGCAGAGTGGAAGTGTTATGGACTGACAGCAACCCTTANGGGGGGGGGGGTTAGTTTGCTTTCAGTTTCTCACTGCTCTAATCTGTTAGTAATAGGCAATAAATTACATTAATCTCCCTAAAATTGTTGTCCCAAAAACAGGGTTCTTCAGCCAGTGTGCAAGGAGCTGATCAACCCAGAGTTGAGATATTTGTTTATTTCATGTCTGTGCAGAGATGGGTGCTAGGTGGGAATTCCACAAAGCTAGCACACTGATTGTACCAATTGCAGTTTTTTTATAGCAGTCTATTTCCTTATTATCAGTTAATTATTACAATCGGAGAATAGAAGTTAGTTCCTATGTTTCTAATTAGCACTTAAAGATACGGTAACATTTTAATCTACTACACGTGCATGTGTACACTTGTGGTCTTAAGTGAGGAGTGATCTTTTTATGAGGAGGGGTCTAAAGTGAGGAGGGGGCTTCCCTTCAGGAGGTGTGGTTTTCACATGATAATGAGCTGAGTTCATCTAGGGACACAATCTAGCTGACTTGGGTATCTTTATAACATATAGCTAAATGTGGTTTCCTGGTTTCTAGTCCTAAGTCTGTCAGTTATTATTTTTTTGTGTGTGTGCAAGATCTTACTGTCTTTTCTTGGTGACTAATCCTGTGATCTTGTTTTATTTTATTTTTTAGTCTTTCATCACACTGTCTGTTTTGCCCATGATGATAACTGGTGAGGGATCTCCCTGTCCGTATCTCAACCTGTGATCCTTTTTTTCATTATATTTTCTCCCACTGTTCTTTTGAGAGAGGGGAGTGAGAGAGCAGTATGGTGGAGTTCAGCTATCCATCAGTGTAAAACCACCACAACCTTTCACTACAAGCAGAGATTCAGTTTGCAGTGCCTTGTTTAACAAGCTAAATGAAAACACTGTTCCTTTAAGTTGCTTGCCTGAAGTCTTTCTGTTCTGCCCGTTTGCCCCTGCAATGTTCTTTTGGGAAGATACCCAATCAGGTAGGGAGACCATGAAGATAGAGCATTTTAAAACTGACTTAGTCACTATATGCTCTGTGTGTTTGTGGTCACATACACTTTGCCTGACTTTCTGCTTCTTTTAAATGGAAATGTTCAAGCTACTCCATTACAGCAACATTTTTGTGCATTTTGATAGTACGTTAAAGACCACTGAAAATTCTTAGTTAAATAAGTATTAGGTTTTATGATCAGTTTTCCATTTATTTTTCTCTCACTTTTGCTTGTTCTGTGCTTTTATTGCAATTGGGAACAGGCTCTCAACACAAGCTTTAATCATAGAGAAACTGGCACAATTTATGTCCATAAAATTGCACACAGTTTGTCCTGCTATACTGAGTAACTGAAGCTGGCTTTCGCTTTTTACTGTTAAAATTATTTATATGTAAAAGTGCAGCCAGGATTTCTCAGGAACCTATCATCATAGCTAATTATCTGTTTGGAACCTGGATGTCTAATTGCTCTGAGGACTTGATATTTATGGTCTGAGAAGTTCTCCCTTACATCACTCAAAAGAAATAAAGGTTAGCAAGGGTGAGCTTGAAAGCCTTCCCGCTTACCTGCATTGGAGTTTTTCTTCCTTGCTTTGAAATGCAGTTCTGTGTAACCCTCTTCGTTCTCCATCTCAAGGTCTTTTTATCACTTCTTCCTATTGATTGCAAATGACTGTTAGTGTCAAACTCGGTTACGGGAAATGCTTCACAAAAGTGTTATAAACAGGAAGGGGACAGTGGATGGTCATTTGTGCTTTTGCCTGAAGCCATGCACTAGCAGGACCGTGAAAAGGAACATAACAATATCAACTGAATAGACAAGTGAACTCTTTTTCTCTTCTTTTTCAGTTCTCTATCTTTCTCTGGCAAACTCCAGAACCTTCTCAGATATTTCTAACCTGTCCACCCATTGGGCTCCCCAGGGCCCAGGACCCCCTGTCAGTCCCCAGGGCTGTCAGCTCCTGCCGGAGCAAGGCCACAGCAGGGCCGGGCTCCAGCTCCCCATAACCCTGCCCTGACAAACCAGGCCCACCCATGGGCCCATATCCAGGCCTCAGCCTGGCCCCATCTTGAGAGGTGTCTTGTGCCAGGGTGCGGGCTGCCCTGGTGCACCTGGCTGCCTGCTCCTGGGGCAGTGGGATGGGCCTTGGCTCTGGCCTGGTGGCCCAGGGAGCCCGTGATGTTCCTGGCTCCTTGCCCCTCTGCAGCACCTTGACACAAGCGATATTTTGCAGGCAACATCTGTTTTTTGAAGGGTCATACTTGTTCATTGTTGTGTTGGGTGTAAGTGCCAAGGTAGCAGGGGGTTGCAGATGTGCCCTCTGTGAAAAGAGGCCAGGGTTTGCCCCATGCCAGATACAGCCAGCTCCAATGGACCCACTGCAGGACAAGGCTGAGCCCATCAGCCAAGCTGGTGGCACCTTTGGGGAAACATATTTAAGGAAGTGTAAAATCCATTCATGACAGTGTGAGGAGTGAGGGGGAAAACAGCCCTGTGAGCACCAAGGTGAGAGCAGCAGGTGGGGTACGAGGTGCTCCAGGCACCAGAGCAGAGCAGAGCAGAGTGACCTGCAGCCTGAGGAAAGGACCCACCATGGAGCAGGGGAAGTGTGAGGAGGAAAGAGTGGCAGAGATGAGCTGTCATGGGCTGACCATGACCCCCATCCCCAACCTTCCCTGCACCTCGTGGGAGATGGGTGGAGGAGGTTTTGGAATTGGGAATGAAAGAGTGAAGTTGAGCCTGGGAAAAGGGAATGGAAGGAAGGTGCTGTTTGAAGTTGAATATGAAAACACAATAAAACAAAACAAGAAAGAAACTGAGGAACAGCTTGCAAGAAACATTAAAAAAAAA
>VXAA01007310.1:0-10917 GCA_013399115.1 Anseranas semipalmata
GTAATGCCCAGTCAGACCTTGTGGGGATTCCCCCCTCCCATCACCATTTGGCAATCAACAGTGCCCCTTTTCTGGAGAAAACAGATCCTGAATGGCACAATTCATCCTACAATGTACTCTGTGGATAAGTCTGCTTTGGCACTGAAATAAGAAGAGCATTTTCTCTGACCTGTCCAAGAGAAAAGGCCCTCCCCCATTAGAAAGACAAGGACCCCCTGCCAGGAAGCAATGCCAGTTTCCCAGTGACTCCTCTCTTTCTTTGCAGGAAGGACTGTGGGGACAAACATCATGAGGGCCCTAGAATCCAAGTGGGAGGAGGTGGAGAGGAATCTGAGTGAGAAGCTGGCTGCGTTGCAGAGACAATTGGAAGTTTCACAGCATGCAGCAGCCCCACCTCTGGAGGAGGAACAGACCAACACCCAGATTTCCCTCCAGGAAATCTCAGAAAAGCTGCATACTCTGCTGACATCTTTGCAGAACCTGGAGGTATCTACCAAGCAAGACCTTCTGATCCTCAGAGCAGAGATGGAGGGCAGAACAACCAAAGATTTGGAGGCTGCAAAGAGGTCCTGGTCTGAGGAGAACCTGCTGGAGATGGACAACAAACAAGGTGAGCAGGGCAAGTCGCAAGCAGGCCTTCATCTCCCTGAAAGTCAACGTTATTCTGTAGAAACACCATCCATTAAGCAAGTCTTCAGGGTGTCCTCGAAAGTGGTAGAGAAGTACAGTCCTTTCCTGGGGAGAGAATCTCCCCAAGTGTGAGAAATATTGGTCCCCAATAGTGAGACCTATCAGGCAGGATTATAGGGTGTCTGCTCTTTCCCCATTTCTCTGGCACTCAATTCATACAACCCAATGCAAGGGAAGTTGAATGTTGTTTTCACTTCTGTCCTCTTCCATCCCCTTGGGCCATGGGGAGGTGGACACTTCACAGATGGAATTACCACAGGAGGCTGAAAGCCTCAGAGAGAGAGCTAAAGGGAGGGAGCTTGGGCTCCAGCCTTTGGCAAGCTCTGTGTCTCTTCCATTGGATAAGGAGTGCCCAGTCAGTCCTTGTGTGGATCCCATTGTCCCTACACCATCTTGTCCTGACTTGTGTCCTTTTCAGTGAAAAAACAGGTCATGAGCTACACAGATTATGCTACAGTGTGCGGTGGGGCTGGGTCCCATTGGCACTGAAATAAGAACTGTCTCTTCTTGGTCCTAACACGTAACACCCTCCCCCATTAGACAGCCAAGTCCACTCCTCACAGGAGGTAATGTCACTGTACAGGGGGCAGTAGTATAAGCAAATCAGGTTTGCAGTTGCCCACAGACTTTCCCTCCTTCCAGAAGATGTCCAGTCCTTGGCTAGGAATGGTCCTGATGGCTGTCATACCACAGACCAAAGCAGGGAGAATGGGATGGATTGAGTGGATTGATAAGGCTGAGACATATGTATACATATGTATACCTGATGGACCAAAGTGAGAGCTCTGAATGGGAGAGGTGACTATACAAGGGTTGTTCTCACCTATGAGGTAGGTCTGTTCTACCACAGCGTACATTCAGCAGGGATGGTAGGAATTTCTGACAGGAGATAACAGATCACAGAAGGGTTGACTTGAGAATGTACATTGTAATTAATGCCAAATTAACCACTCAAGAAGGACAACTGGGGAAAAAACAACCCCAGAGAAAGAGAACACCATTCCCTGGGAAGTAGGGAACTGTGGAGGTACTATTTTTGTTGTTTTTTCATTTTCATTGACCCCTAAGAGGAAGATTGGTAAGTGTGTGTGTGTGTGTGTGTGTGTGTGTGTGTGTTCGGGGTATAACATCCATGAATGCGCATGGAGCTAGCTCCATAGTGGAATGAGGACTGTACAAGGGCTGGGCCTCTCCTGGGCACCTGGGCTCTCCTGTGCCCCAGTGAGCATTTGGCACAGCTGCTGGGATGTTCTCATAACATTTGGGACACCGACTCAGAGTGGGCTACCATGTGAAAGCTCAATGGCATTGTTGCTGGGTCAAGACTATAAGCATGGGACTGTGAGAGGAAAGCAAAACCAGGCAAGGGGAGCGCCACTCCCTGGGAAGTAGGGAGCAGCCATGTTGAAGTCCTGGTGTGAACCAGAAAGAAGGTGTAGAGGGGTTTTGATAGGGGAACTGGCCCCACACCTTAGTGCCCAGGGAAGCCCTGCCTCTGCACAGCTGTTGGTAGAGGGTGAGTGTGGGGAGCAGCAGGGAGGAGAGTGGGGCTCTCCCAGTGTCACGGCTGGATTAGCATCCAGAGCCCAGGGAGCCCTTGTCTGACTGCTGGCAGCAGCTCCTGCCTGGCACAGCCCTGATTTCTCTTTCCTCTCCCCACCTGTCTTCTGCAGAGGAGCTGCAGTCACAACGCAGGGCAGAGGGGGATGCAGAGAAAGGTGAGTGAATGCAGAGAGCTGCCCCCTGCCTCTGTGCATGGGGCAGCCGTGGCTGGTTGCAGGTGCTGGTGGAGGACGAGTGTGCCTTGCTGGAGGCTTCCAAGCTCTTCCACCAGTCCTTCTGTGGGACAGGGTGCTAAGCAAGGTGTCCTCCCTTTCCACTGTCTTCTTACAGAGTCCCTGAAGAAGGAGAATGGTGAGTGGGGCCAGCTGCTTGGAGGCCGTGCACACCAGCTGATGCGGAGGGTCTTGAGTCATGGTGGTGGTGGTGGTGTCGTGTGTGGGGGAGGCTTTGGGGCAGGAGCGAGAGTGAGGGAAGGGGCTGAGGAGGGATGTCTGAGAAGTGGTGGCTGGAGGTGGAGAGCCTGGGCTCCTGAGCTCGCCTGTTTCCTGTCGGTGGAGTGCATGGATTGGGCTGGTGACAACGATCCCTGCCAGAGTCAGAGGTGCACAAGGGGTAGCTGGATGGGGCGTGAGCCAAGGCCTCCACCAGAGGCATTTTTGGTGTTGTGTGGGGTGGACAGTCCCAGAGAGCGCTGCCCTGTACCTTGTGTGTCTTGACCTGACTTGATTTCTTGTTTTCCGGTGGCCACGGTGACTGTGCAGAGGAACTCCAGGCAAAGTATGGTGAGTCTTTCTGGTTGCCCACAAGCTTTCCCTGTGGGGATAGAGGCCTTGGAGGTGGTGAGGACAGCCACTCCAGCAATGCCAACTGCCCCTCAGACTGCACCATGAGCGAGCCTGCCAGTGCGCCAGGCTCAGGGTTGCAGCTAGTGCTCCCTGGCTTTGGCTTTGCCAAGGCAGTGCCCGTTGGCCACTGGAGTAGTAGCTTGTGCCTTTTCATCTTGGGAGGGGAGGGGCTGCACCTGTGCAGGTACTATTGATGGTATCTTTGCCTTTCAGCCTACTTTCAGAGGCAGTTTGGTAAGTATGGATGTTCAGGATGATATTTTTTTGCTACACATGTTAACAATTCTCTAGTGGAGGGAAGAGTGTATCAGGGATGGGGCACTCCTGGTGTCATTTTTGCCCCAGCATGTAATCAGCATGGCTGCAGTGATGGTCTCGTACCATTTGCTACTCCATTCTTGAGTGGGTGCTCTTTTGAAAGCTCAGCAGACTTGATGCTGAGACAAAGCTTAAAGCAGTGCCTCAGGAGAGCAAGTAGCCCCAAGGAAAGGGAACGACATGCCCTGCGATGTAGGGAGAGGCCAGGCTGAATTCCCAGTGTGAGCCAGCCAGAAGGTCCAGGGGTGCTATGGGAAGAGTACTGCAAATTCTGATGTGCGACGGTCTGGCTGAGGACAGGTGCCAAGTCCCTCAGCACCTCAACTGCCAACAAGGGCACATGACTGTCATGCGCATGGAGGCAGACACGTTGCAGGCCATGTTTGCCAAGCAGGGGCATTGCCCTGAAGTTGGAAGAGCAGGTGAGAGAGCAGTGGGTTTCTCCCAGTGTCCCAAGGGGTGGATGGTGTATGGCCCAGAGCCCACGGAGCCCTTGTCCCCACTGCTGGCGGCAGCTCCTGCCTGGTACAGCCCTGATTTTTCTTTCCTCTCCCCACCTGTCTTCTGCAGAGGAGCTGCAGTCACAACGCAGGGCAGAGGGGGATGCAGAGAAAGGTGAGTGAATGCAGAGTGCTGCCCCCTGCCTCTGTGCATGGGGAAGCCGTGGCTGGTTGCAGGTGCTGGTGGAGGACGAGTGTGCCTTGCTGGAGGCTTCCAAGCTCTTCCACCAGTCCTTCTGTGGGACAGGGTGCTAAGCAAGGTGTCCTCCCTTTCCACTGTCTTCTTACAGAGTCCCTGAAGAAGGAGAATGGTGAGTGGGGCCATCTGCGTGGAAGCCATGTGCACCAGCAGATGTGGCGTCTTTTGGGTCACGGTATGGTGGTGGTGGTGGTGTCGTGTGTGGGGGAGGCTTTGGGGCAGGAGCGAGAGTGAGGGAAGGGGCTGAGGAGGGATGTCTGAGAAGTGGTGGCTGGAGGTGGAGAGCCTGGGCTCCTGAGCTCGCCTGTTTCCTGTCGGTGGAGTGCATGGATTGGGCTGGTGACAACGATCCCTGCCAGAGTCAGAGGTGCACAAGGGGTAGCTGGATGGGGCGTGAGCCAAGGCCTCCACCAGAGGCATTTTTGGTGTTGTGTGGGGTGGACAGTCCCAGAGAGCGCTGCCCTGTACCTTGTGTGTCTTGACCTGACTTGATTTCTTGTTTTCCGGTGGCCACGGTGACTGTGCAGAGGAACTCCAGGCAAAGTATGGTGAGTCTTTCTGGTTGCCCACAAGCTTTCCCTGTGGGGATAGAGGCCTTGGAGGTGGTGAGGACAGCCACTCCAGCAATGCCAACTGCCCCTCAGACTGCACCATGAGCGAGCCTGCCAGTGCGCCAGGCTCAGGGTTGCAGCTAGTGCTCCCTGGCTTTGGCTTTGCCAAGGCAGTGCCCGTTGGCCACTGGAGTAGTAGCTTGTGCCTTTTCATCTTGGGAGGGGAGGGGCTGCACCTGTGCAGGTACTATTGATGGTATCTTTGCCTTTCAGCCTACTTTCAGAGGCAGTTTGGTAAGTATGGATGTTCAGGATGATATTTTTTTGCTACACATGTTAACAATTCTCTAGTGGAGGGAAGAGTGTATCAGGGATGGGGCACTCCTGGTGTCATTTTTGCCCCAGCATGTAATCAGCATGGCTGCAGTGATGGTCTCGTACCATTTGCTACTCCATTCTTGAGTGGGTGCTCTTTTGAAAGCTCAGCAGACTTGATGCTGAGACAAAGCTTAAAGCAGTGCCTCAGGAGAGCAAGTAGCCCCAAGGAAAGGGAACGACATGCCCTGCGATGTAGGGAGAGGCCAGGCTGAATTCCCAGTGTGAGCCAGCCAGAAGGTCCAGGGGTGCTATGGGAAGAGTACTGCAAATTCTGATGTGCGACGGTCTGGCTGAGGACAGGTGCCAAGTCCCTCAGCACCTCAACTGCCAACAAGGGCACATGACTGTCATGCGCATGGAGGCAGACACGTTGCAGGCCATGTTTGCCAAGCAGGGGCATTGCCCTGAAGTTGGAAGAGCAGGTGAGAGAGCAGTGGGTTTCTCCCAGTGTCCCAAGGGGTGGATGGTGTATGGCCCAGAGCCCACGGAGCCCTTGTCCCCACTGCTGGCGGCAGCTCCTGCCTGGTACAGCCCTGATTTTTCTTTCCTCTCCCCACCTGTCTTCTGCAGAGGAGCTGCAGTCACAACGCAGGGCAGAGGGGGATGCAGAGAAAGGTGAGTGAATGCAGAGTGCTGCCCCCTGCCTCTGTGCATGGGAAAGCCCTGGCTGGGTGTGGATGCTGGTGGAGGATGAGTGTGCCTTGCTGAAGGCTTCCAAGCTCTTCCACCAGTCCTTCTGTGGGAGGGTGAGCTAAGCAAGGTGTCCTCCCTTTCCACTGTCTTCTTACAGAGTCCCTGAAGAAGGAGAATGGTGAGTGGGGCCATCTGCGTGGAAGCCATGTGCACCAGCAGATGTGGCGTCTTTTGGGTCACGGTATGGTGGTGGTGGTGGTGTCGTGTGTGGGGGAGGCTTTGGGGCAGGAGCGAGAGTGAGGGAAGGGGATGAGGAGGGAAGGCTGAGAAGTGGTGGTTGGAGGTGGAGAGCCTGGGCCACTGAGCTGCCCTGTTTCCTGTTGGTGGAGTGCATGGATTGGGCTGGTGACAACGATCCCTGCCAGAGTCAGAGGCGCACAAGGGGTAGCTGGATGGGGCATGAGCCAAGGCCTCCACCAGAGGCATTTGTTGTGCTACACGGGGGGGGACAGTCTTGGAGATGGTGAGGACAGCCACTTCAGCAATGCCAACTGCCCCTCAGACTGCACCATGAGCGAGCCTGCCAGTGCGCCAGGCTCAGGGTTGCAGCTAGTGCTCCCTGGCTTTGGCTTTGCCAAGGCAGTGCCCGTTGGCCACTGGAGTAGTAGCTTGTGCCTTTTCATCTTGGGAGGGGAGGGGCTGCACCTGTGCAGGTACTATTGATGGTATCTTTGCCTTTCAGCCTACTTTCAGAGGCAGATTGGTAAGTTTGGAAGTTCAGTCTGTAATTTTCTTGGCTGCACATGGTAAGAATTCTGTAGTGGAGGGAAGAGTGTATCAGAGATGGGGCACTCCTGGTGTCCTTTTTTCCCCAGCATGTAATCAGCATGGCTGTAGTGATGGTCTTATACCATTTGGGACCCCACTGCTAAGGGGGCTCCCTTTTGAGTTCCTAACAGACTTGATGCTGAGTCAAAACTTAAAGCAGTGCCTTTGGAGAGCAAGTAGCCCCAAGGAAAGAGAATGCCATGTCCTGGGATGTAGGGAGCAGCCAGGTTGAATTCCCAGTATAAGCTAGCCAGAAGGTCTAGGGGTGCTATGGAGGGGTACTGAAGATTTTAGTATGCAAGGGTCTGGCCGAGGACAGGTGCTGTGTCCCTCAGCGCGTCAACTGCCGACAAGGCTGCAAGACTGTCATGCCCATGGAGGCAGACAAGTTGCGGGCCATCTATGCCAGTCAGAGCCACTGCCCTGAGGTGTGAGGAGGTGGGAGGGCAGTGGGACTCTCCCAGTGTCAAAAGGGCTGGATACTGTACTGTCCAGAGCCCAGGGCTTATGCAGTGTCTTTCTGCTTGCCCACAAGCTTTCTGTCTGTCAATATAGGCTTTGGAGATGGTGAGGTGAGTTATCCCAGGGACACCAAGTTCCCTACAGACTGCACCCTGAGCAGGCCTGCCCATGCCCCAGGCTTGAAAATTCCAGCTGGTGCTCTTTAGTTTTGGCTTTGTCACAGCAGAGCCCCTCAGCCACTTGTAGACTCTCTTTTACCTTTCCTTTGGTGCAGGGCTCATGACAAAAAAACATGGACTTATTATTTATTTATGGCTGGCTTATATGTAAATGGTGTTCTTCTTACTCAATTTTTTCTTCTTTGCCATTGAAGTTCATATGGTTTATTATTAACTTTCTAACCTGTAGAAGAAACACACTACTGCAGAAGAGTATGGTCTTCTACAAACAGCACAGGCTGTTAGTTATGTTACTGTACACTTGATCTCCCGAAAAACACTCTTTGCGTCCTTTATTTTTTTTCCCATAGAATTGCTGCATGTACAACGATACAAAGGTAAGAAAAAAACAACAAAAATACATGCTGAATCCCACCACTTGGAGCTTCAATACAGCTCTTTAAAAACGTTTGCCCTTCTCAGGTAACAGTTCTGAAACTAACAGCACAACAGCAGAAATTGTTTCTGAATCTCTGTTATTCACCTGCTTTCCTAGAAACTTCAGAAGGCCTTTTTTTACTGCTTCTGGAATAAAAAACAACATTATTTCTTCTCCAGAAGAAAAGGGTGGGTCTTTGCAAGACAGAGGGGCTCATTTCACGGTGTTTAGCTGGAGCATTTCTACGGCCAAATGTACACTAATATGCTATGTTTGCCAAACAGTCTCCACCAATGAGATTTCTCCCCATTCTCATGCAAGACAATTTTGTGATTCTTGTTTTACTCAAAGATGAGTTCTGTGCCAAAGCATAGCTCTTATTCTCGGGTCACTTCTATACAGTTTCAATGATTAAGGCAAAGGCTTGTAATCTCCTTACACTCTTCTTTGAAGCTACATGCCATTTTCAAGGGAGTGATTCTACGAGTTGCTTTGCATTTGCTGTGTATTGGCCTCCTTCCCATCATGCTATAGATGAGAGACAAGGGACATGGGAGATTTGGGATGGCAGAAGCTGGAGGTATCCTGAGCAATGAAACTTCCTAGGACCCATCAGAGTGGAGATCAAGGCATGGCAGGGGAATAAATACATAGGGTCAAGAAACAGAAAGTTTCAAAGCAGTAGCCTTCTTGCCCTTTACTGCTTAACAAATGACTTGATTATTGCAGCTGATGTCACCTTTGATGCTGATACGGCTCATCCTAGACTGCAAGTGTCTGAAGATGGGAAGAGTGTGATTGATACTGGTGCGTTCAGAAGGGTGCCTGTCAAGGAGAAGAGATTTGATTCCTGCGCTTTTGTGTTGGCTAAGGAAGGATACACATCTGGGAGATTCTACTGGGAAGTGGATGTTGGAAAGAGAAGAAACTGGAACTTGGGTGTTGCCCAGGAGACTGTGACACGCAAAGGGACAGTGTTTCTGTCTCCTCAGAATGGTTTCTGGGCCATGGGTTTGGCAGATGAACAAGAGTATGGGGTCCACATAGATCCTTGGACCCGTTTGATTGTGAGTGGTAGACCACGAAAGATCGGGATCTTCCTGGACATCTCAGCCAAGAAGTTGTCATTTTACAATGTCCACCAGAAACAAGTTTTGTACACTTTTACCTTTGATAGTGACCACAGCCAGGAAGTGAGGCTCTTTCCTTTCTTCTCAACAGGCTCCACTGCAATAAAGGCTGAGGCTGAGCCTCTACAAATAGCACAGGGGTTTGATGATGATGAGAACTGAATGGATGAAATGAGAATGCATGGTTAATGTATGACTGAAATCCAGAGCCTGAGGTCCAACTACACGGTATTCAGCCCTATGCTGTATGCCAACAAATGAAAACCGACTAGCTAATTCATGGAAGATGCTTTCACCACTGCTTGCTAATCCTTCTGAGAGCCATTTCTGCAGGAAGACCTGGACTTCAGGCCACTAAGTCACTGGGTAGAGACAACCTCCAGGTATTCTAAGAACCTACAGAAACAAATGAATTCTCAGCCCAGGAAATAAAAAGTATTTTTGTTTTGTTTGGTTTGGTTCACAAATCCTTCTGTCAGGTGTGAACATGAGCATGAATTTTTTCTGCAGACTGAACACCACAGGAAACATTTGTGATATCTTTGTGCAAAAGTGGGCTGCTGTTTTAGAGTGGGAGAGCTTTCTGATGAGCTGAAACCACCCTTCCTAAAAATACTTCCGAGTTCTGTTTCTAGATGGTCACCAGTCATGGCAGGTCCTTCTATGTCATTTGCAAGTGGAGGGTGCCTCCTGAAGGCAACTTGCCTGACTTGTGGAGCTGCAGAAACCCCTTTCATCTGGAAAGGTGTGAAATACAGTCCTACCCCCCTGCTTTTGGTATGTAGTCCAAACCATGTTCAGGGGAAATTGCAAAGTATGAATACCTTCCCCTTTCCAGTGAGTAAGGACAGAATTCACACATGAAAATCAAGATAGATAAGCCTTCCATGTCCAAAAGTTTGCTGTCGACCTCTCCTGCCCTTCCTGCCATTTCTAGATTCATGCATTTAGTCCTCTTCTCTCCTCAAGAGAAAATGAATACATCCTCAAGAACACTGTCAATTTACAATGCCTGTACAAATTCTCCCTTGCACAGTTTTCAGAAGAGCCTCTGGCAGAAGGAGAATGTTTGTCCCTTCCTCTCTGTTGGGGCCTACTTCTGCTAGGACACCCTGTCCTTGCAAGATCGCAATTAGCCCAGGAGGCACTGCACACAGAGTCAGATGCCAGGTTGCTGGAGAATCCTTTTGATCACCCCTAGCTCCTGGCAGATAGTGATGGCAAATTGGCCAGAAATCACCCACCTCATGCAGCATTTCAAATCCCACAATTCTCATGACATTGAAAACCAAGCCTAGTTACTGGTTATTTTTATGAAAGTCGGGATCAAAGAAATGAAGATGCACACAGGAATGATGGCAAGCAAGGAACCAAAGACATCTCCAGTGAGGATGGTGGATTGACAGTTTTGGTTAAAGTCTCATAAACACAAACAGTGCCAAGGAAATCTAGTTTGATTGGAAAGTCTTTTGCAATTAGGAAGAAACAATTTTATTTTAGATTAAGGGCAGCTGCAGCCTGTGGTATTTTCTGACTTGCTATGGGTGGCATTACAAAGCAGATGAAATGTTATAGCTCAGAAAATCATAGAAGCATAGAAGCACAGAATGGCTTGGGTTGGAAGGGCCCTAAAAGATCATCTAGTTCCAAGCCCCACACCATGGGCAGGGATGCCACCCAGTAGATCAGGTTGCCCAGGACCCCATCCAATCTGACCTTGAACACCTCCAGGGATAGGGCCTCCACAACTACTCTGGGCAACCTGTTCCAGTGCTTCACCACCCTCATAGTGAAGAATTTCTTAACATCTAGTCAAAATCTACTCTTTTGTAGTTTAAAATAATTCCCCCTTCTCCTATAACTATCTGCCCATGTAAATAGTCTCTCTCAACTGTCTCAGCCTTTCTTCATAGGAGAGGTGCTCCAGCCCTCTTATCATCTTCATGGCCCTCCTCTGGACCTGCTCTAGCAGGTCAACCACTTTCTTGCACACAAGACCCCAGACTTGGATGCAGTACTCCAAGTGGGGCCTCACAATGGCAGAGCAGAGGGGGACAATCACCTCCCTCACCCTGCTGGCCATGCTTCTGTTGATGCAGCCCACGATACAGTTGGCCTTCTGGGCTGCAAGCGTGCACTGCTGGCTCATGTCGAGCTTTTCAGCCACCAGAACACCCAAGTCCATCTCTGCAGGGCTACACTCAATGATTTCTTCTCCCAGTC
>VXAA01007311.1:0-15586 GCA_013399115.1 Anseranas semipalmata
CTGCAATGCATTGATGACATCATTGCTTGGGGCAACACAGCAGAAGAATTTTTTGAGAAAGGGAAAGGAAATAGTCCAAATCTTGCTGAAAGCTGGTTTTGTCATAAAACAAAGGTCAAGAGACCTGCACAGGAGATCCAGATTTAGGAATAAAATGGCAAGATGGACGTTGTCAGATCCCAATGGATGTGATCAACAAAATCACAGCTATGTCTCCACCAACTAGCGAAAGGGAAACACAAGCTTTCTTTGGTGTTTTGGGTTTTTGGAGAATGCATTTTCCAAATTACAGTCTGATTGTAAGCTTGCTCTGTGAAGTGATCCGGAAGAAGAACAATTTCATATGGGGCCCTGAGCAATGACAAGCCTTTGAACAAATTAAATGGGAAATAGTTCATACAGCAGCCCTTGGGCCAGTCTGGGCAGGACAAGATGTAAAAAAATGTGCTGTACACTGCAGCTGGGGAGAATGGCACTACCTGGAGCCTCTGGCAGAAAGAACTGGGGGAAACTCAATGTCGACCCTTAGGGTTTTGGAGTCAGGGATACAGATGATCTAAGGCCTGTTATACTCCAAAAGAAAATGAGATATTGGCAGCACAGGAAGGGATTTGGGCTGCTTCGGAAGTGGTGGGTACTGAAGCACAGCTCCTCTTGGCACTCCAACCGCTGGTGCTGGGCTGGATGTTCAAACAGAGGATCACCTCTACACATCATGCAACTGATGCTACATGGAGTAAGTGAGTTGCACTGATTACACAACAGGCTCGAATAGGAAACCCCAGTCACCCAGCAGTCTTGGAAGTGATCATGGACTGGCCAGAGGGCAGAGACTTTGGAATATCACCAGAGGAGGAGGTGATGCTGCTGAAGAGGACCCACTGCATAGTAAGTTACCAGAAAAGAGAAGCAATATGCCCTCTTCACTGATGGGTCCTGTCGTATTGTGGGGAAGCATCGGAGGTGGAAGGCTGCTGTATGGAGTCCTACATGGCAAGTCGCAAGAAGCTGATAGAGGAGATGGTGAATCGAGCCAATTTGCAGAAATGAAGGCCATCCAGCTGGCTTTAGCTATTGCTGAATGAGAAAAGTGGCCAGTGGTCTATCTCTATACTGACTCGTGGAAGGTGGTAAATGCCCTGTGGGGGTGGTTACAGCAATGGAAGCTGAGCAACTGGCAGTGCAGAGACAATACCATCTAGGCTGCTNTCTAGGCTGCTGCATTGTGGCAAGATATTGCTGCCCGGGTAGAAAAGCTGGTTGTAAAATTACGCCACGTAGATGCTCATGTACCCAAGAGTTGGGCCACTGAAGAACACCAAAAGAACCATCAGGTGCATCAGGCTACTAGGTTTAAAGTGGCTGAGGTAGATCTGGACTGGAAACTTAACTGTGAGTTATTTATAGCTGGGAGGGTCCATGACACCCCAGCCATCAAGGAAGAGATGCAACATATAGATGGGCTCATGATTGAGGGGTGGACCTGGCTATGGACACTATTGAACAAGTTATCCCTGAATGTGAAATATGCACTGGAAGCCAAGCAGTTAAAGCCCTCCTGCTATGGAGGACAATGGCTGAAATATAAATACGGGGAGGCCTGGCAGCTTGATTAGATCACACTGCCACAAACCTACCAAGGCAAGCACCATGTGCTTACAACGGTGGAAGCAACCACCAGATGGCTGGAAACATACCCCGTGCCCCATGCCACTGCCCAGAACACTGTCTTGGGCCTTGAAAAGCAAGCCTTTTGGCAATATGGCACCCCAGAAAGAATTGAGTCAGACAATGGGACTCATTTCTGAAACTACCTCATAAAAACCTAGGCCAAAGAGCATGGCATTGAATGTGTCTATCCCCTATCATGCACCAGTCTCTGGGAAAATCAAATGATACAATGGACTGTTAAAGACTACACTGAAAGCAATGGGCGCTGGGACATTCAAACATTGGGATACACATTTAGCAAGGGCCACCTCGTTAGTCAACACTAGGGGATCTGCCAACTGAGCTTGCTCTGCCCAATCAAAACTTTTACTTACTGTAGAAAGGGATAAAGTCTCTGTAGTGCACATAAAAAACATATTGGGGAAGACAGTCTGGGTTATTCCTGCCTTGGACAAAAGCAAACCCATCCATGGCATTGCTTTTGCTCAAAGACCTGGGTGCACTTGGTAGGTAATGCAGAACGATGGGGAAGTGTGATGTGTACCTCAAGGGGATTTGATCTTGGGTGGGACGAAACAATTATTTGAATTGTATGGTGTTAATTGCTATATAATACTGGATGTCATCACTACCGTGGTTGCTCTATGTCACATCAGAGGTATTACAGTAAGAATCACCCAGATTAATGAAGAATGAATTTTAATGGAACTGAGTGAAGTGCAGCGGTGATAGAACCAGACAAGTGCAGCAGTGATCGAACCTGAGCTGGCTTCAGCATGCAACAATTCAACACCATACACCATCTCTCCTGCCCCGAAGGACGGTTATGAAAGATGGAGCCCAAAGTCATGGACTAAATGAGCTCAATGGACATGTGAGAGGGATGGCCCATAGACTAAGAGAATATCAAATGGCAAAAGAGGCGGTGATTAACAGATGTAGTAGGTGTACGGGATGTAAAAGTATGGGATCTGAGCATAATGTAAAAGGTATAGAATATGGGGTGGATATTGTCCTGGTTTCGGCTGGGATAGAGTTAATTTTCTTCATAGTGGCTGGTATGTGCCATGTTTTGGATTTAGGATGGGAATAATGTTGATAACACACATGTTTTAGTTGTTGCAGAGCAGTGCTTACACAGAGTTAAGGACTCTTCAGCTCTTCACACTGCCCTCCTAGCAAGAAGGCTGGGAGTGCACAANCCTTTGCTTGGGGACTGGCTGGTGGGGGGCAATTGCATTGTGCATCACTTGTTTTGTGTATTCTTTCATTATTATTGTTGTTGTTGTTGTTATTATTATCCCTTCTTTTTCTGTCTTATTAGACTGTCTTTATCTCAACTCATGAGTTTTATTTTTTTCTGATTCTCTCTCTTATCCCACTGAGCAAATGGTTGTGTAATGCTTAGCTGCCTGCTGGGTTATACCACAACATACATTATATTTAAAGTGAAGAAGGTATTCTTCACACAGGCCATAAGATGGCATAAGAGGTCAAGAGAGAAACTCTTCAGAGTAATCCCTTATGCAGGGTGTTCTCGGGCTTTTGTTTCAATACACTGACCCCTGAGTAATGAGTTATCCTAATTACAATGGGTTTCTGTATTACTTTACACAGTCACTGTTTGGAAGAAATCCACGCAGTCCAGAGGGTCTGTGGATCAGTACATGCAAAAGGGTACTTTAAGATCACATTAATGGGTAATTTGAGATCATTCTGCACCTGAATAACTCCAAGATCATTCCAGTGTTAATAATGGGAGGGTGTATGTCTGTATGTGTATAAGTTTGTACATAACACGGATTGTCAAAAATGTTGTCAATAGTTAGAGAGTCAGGAGAAGATTTCAACACAGGAGGATCTTCCTGAATATGGCTAGACAGGGCCAAGAAGAAAACAAACACCAAATGTCTCAGAAACTTAGAAAACAGAAAAAGAACTCCCTCCACTTAGGTTTGTAGTGGTGAAACTTAAAATCTGGGGAAAGATATAATAAAGAGATATTAATGTGGAACGTATTTTTAACTTTACGTGTCTGAAATTAAGTGAAATGAGTACCAGAGTTTAGTCATGTAAATATGAATTTGTCATCTATGATTTTTCACAGAATCACAAGATGGTTGAGGTTGTAAAGGACCTCTGGAGGTCATCTGGTCCTAATTGACAGCTCAAAGAGGACCACCAAGAGCCAGTTGCCTAGGACCAAGGACGGGCACTCCACAACCTCTCTGGGAAACTTGTGCCAGGGCTGAGTCACTCTCATAGTAAAAAAAGTTTTTCCTTGATATTCAGATGAAACCTCCCGTGTTTCAGTTTGTGCCCATTGCTGTTTGTTCTGGCACTGGGTCCCACTGAAACGAGTCTGGCTCCGTCTTCTTTGCACCCTCCCTTCAGGTATTTATGTACATTGATAAGATCCACCCTGAACTTTCTCTTCTCTATGCTGAAGAGTTCTAGTTCTCTGACCTTCCTCATAGGAGAAAAGCTCCAGTCCCTCCATCATCTTTGTGGCCCTTTGCTATTCTCTCTCTGGTACGGCTCTGTGTCTCGTATACTGTTTTTCTGGAGTCCATAGAAATAATGGGCAATTCCAGAAAATAATTCATACCACAGACCTAAAATGCCTCTTTCACAGACAGCTACAAATCATCTGGAATGCTGGCTGTTACCACTATAAATAGCATCAGCTAAGGATTCTTTTCTTTTGGCTTCCGGGATGGGTGGCAGCAGGGGAGTGAAAGTAAACTTTGAAAACATTTCAACATTCACCAAAAATTCCAGGTTTCCCTTCTGAAACCAAGCAAAGAAAAGATTCCGCATCTATGCATTTTTTCATGGTTTCTGGAAGAGTAACTTCTCTGTATAAACATCCCTTTGTATTCATTCATCCTGGTTCTGAGCCATCTGGACTTATAAGTCAGAACCAGAACCACAGAAAAATAGTCATGCACCAGAAACATAGTCATGAGAACAATGTAATAACACGTTAATGAAGTCTGAGAACTTATCCTTACTGTGGAAGCAATGGAGATGCTTCATGTAAGTCTGTTTGTCTGTAAATGAGAGATAAATAAATAATTAAACCCCCCACATTAATACCTCATGGCACAGCAGTTTCAGATTTTCTTTCTCATGCCAGGAGGGATAAGCCCTCCAATAAATCCTGAAGTGTTTCAGCAGTACTCCCCCTTGATCCAATGTCAACAGGTATCTAGTCAGCTAGGTTCTGTCTGTTGCAGATGAAATTTTTACACAGGTTTGATTTAGCAGCAATTTAAGATCTATTAATATTTTTATGGTAAATCACAAATTAGATTGTATGATTTTTTCCTTAGCAGCACTTAATCATCAGCTAATCATCAGCCTATTTAACACAATAATTCAGTAGTGTTTGCCACAATCAAAACAGCAACTTCATTAAAGATTCATAAATGGCAACGTTCACACACAAGACTTACGGCAAGGTATTAGCAGTTTCTATACAGCAAGGGATTGGGGATTTCTGTACAACAAGGTATTGGGGATTTCTAAACTCTATTGCACACTCAAGAATTTTCCTCTTTTGGTGTATTACTCACCCTCGTCTGCGTCAGCATATTCAGCAGACAGTCATTGAATCTCAAGTAGTCAGGCCTCTACTGAATTGGTCACTTTTCTCCACATCAGCGTACTCAGCAGATGATTACTGAACCTCCAGGAGTCTTGCCCTGAGAGGTGTCCCACCTCTGGGGGACATCCTAGGTCACAGCCCGCTGTGGTCCTGGAGAGCTCAAAGGGGCTCTTCGCTTAGGACCAGTATTTGTAGCACCATGAGATGATTGGCTTTAGTCAGTATTTTTCCATCCTGACCAGCGTTCAGGTTAGGTAATTCTGGTGTTGCCCACCAACCATACAATTCAACTACCTTCCGGATTGTGCAGTTCTGGTATCCAGGTAGCAGGAGTTCCAGGTACAGTTAGGGAGTGCCTAATTGTCCCAACTCACTGTGCTTGTAGCAATGGCAAGAACGTAATGTTAGTTTATCCTGAGATTGCAGAATGGCCCAGCAAGGGAGCGGCTGCACCACTACACCATCACAAATACTGTGATATTGCCTAGATTACTTCACCTCCATATACGTTAACTACATTTAAGTAATATTCTTCAGATGTGCTACTCAGCTAGTCTTACTAGGGTTGAATGCAATTGGAATAGGTTATTTTCAGCAGGTCTGTTTCTGTAGTCCATCTTCAGCAAAGCTGATTTTACTTTTACATGGTGAGATTGTGGCCCCAAAAGGCCAAATATCTTCAATAGAACTTGTAATTTACTTATGTGTGTATGTATGCATGACTGACTGTCTTCTCTCTAGATAGGAAATGTCACAGAGAAGATGACACTGCTGTCTATTCTCATTGTTTATGCATGTTCCGCTAGATGAGTCACTGAATGGAAACCTACCAGTCTTGATTCCTAGATTTTTCAGTAGGAAAAACAGGTTCTAATAAGTCAGAGAAGAGGCAGACAGAGAGGGATACAAATAATTACATATATACATACACAGAAAAATATGTCTAGCCATATTAACTTCTTCGGGGTGGTGAAAATCCTGTCTCGTATTGGATCTTTTTACATTTCAAATCAGTTACAAAAATAATGCATTCCTTTTGTCATGTTTCTTCATTGCAATTAAAGTTTTCTTCTCCTTCAGTCACATGCTAGACTCCTTTAAATGGTGTGTGCCATTGTGAACGTATTCAGAACAGCATTTCTTGGAAGTTACAGGACTGTGTGTATTACCAGAGAGGTGGTAAAGAAGGGAAGGCTAAGTCAAAAAAGCAGTGGGGATCAGAAATGCGTAATTCATAAAGCAATAAAAAAATGGCAGTATATATGGCTCAGTTAAATGAAATGAAGCTTTTTTCTTTTTTCTTCTCCTTTTTTTTTTTTTATTATATGGAAATGCTTTATTCTGACAAGAATAAATTCTAGATTAAATTCATTCTTCCTTCCATATTCATAATCTGTTACTTCTCAGCAAGCCTGCTGACAATGCAAAATTGCAGGGTGTGGTCAATACTCTGTTTTGAGCAGAATCATCATCATCATCATAGAATCATCATAGAATGGCTTGGGTTGGAAGGGACCTTAAAGATCATCTGGTTCCAACCCCCCTGCCATAGGCAGGGATGCAACCCACTAGATCAGGTTGGCCGGGGCCCCATCTAGCCTGGCCTTGAACACCTCTAGGGATGGGGCATCCACAACCTGAGCAGGTAATTGTACTAGAAGAACTCCAGAGGTCCCTTCCAAACTAAATTATTCTATGATTCTTTGAAACGTTTTCTTGTTCTTCCTTTGCGTTTTCTTTAATGGAATATTCTGATCTTTCAATTGTGCTTGTGATTTCAGGGCAGAATTAATGTCAGTGGCCTCATCTTTCTGCTTAAGACACTCAGTCCAGGAAAAATTGTCCGGATGTGTAGAGTGGCACATATTGTTGGGGCTCCAGGTAAATGACTAGGCTGTTGTCCATGCCTCATCCTGAAGTTAAGCTAACTAAACACTACATGGAAAACTACTGTACAAGGCACAAGAGAAAGCTGGATATTACAAATATAAGTGTGGGAAGATGACAGAAACTACAGATCCATGTATAAATCCAGCCATGACAGATGTCTGGATTTCACAAGTGATTGAAAGGGAGATTTGTGAGAAATGACCAAGATTCACAGGTTGGGGCTGAGGGCTTCTTGGGGAGCAGATTCTTGCAAAGCCAACAGCTCATAGGTAGCCACAGCAGCAGAATCATAGAATCGTAGAATGGTTAGGGTTGGAAGGGACCTTGAAAATCATCTAGTTCCAACCTCCCTGCTATGGGCAGGGACAGCTTTCACTAGATCAGATTGCTGAAAGCCCCATCCAGCCTGGCCTTGAACACTTCCAGCGATGGGGCATCCACTTTGTGCAGCTTGTCCCAGTGCCTCACCACCCTCACAGTAAAAAAAATTGTTCCTAATATCTAACCTAAATGTGCCCTCTTTTAGTTTAGAACCACCCCCCCCTTGTCCTATCACTATACTCCCTGATATAGAGCCCCTCCCCATCTTTCCTGTAGGCCCCCTTTAAATACTGGAAGGCTGCTGTAAGGCCAACCTGAAGCCTTCTGTTGTGGTTTAACCTGGCAGGCAGTAAACACATATATGGTATGGAACATCCGTTTGGCCAGTTGGGGTCAGCTGTCCGGGTTCTCTCCCCTCCCAGCTTCTTGGGCACCCCCAGCCTCCTCACAGGCAGGGCAGTATGAGAAGCTGAAAAGTTCTTGGCTCTGTGTAAGCACTGCTTGCAACCGAAACGTGTATTACCAACACTATTCCCATCCTAAATCCAAAACACAACACCATACCAGCCACTATGAAGAAAATTAACTCTATCCCAGCCAAAACCAGGGCAACATCCACCACTTATTATATACTATCTATGTCATGCTCAGGTCTTACACTTTCCAATATATCCTCATTAATCACCACCACCCTTCCTGTCCTTTGATATACACATACAGCTATCATTCCCTTAGTCTATGGGACATCCCTGTAAAACGTACATTTGAATGTCCCCTTAAAATGTCTGTTAAGTTTATTTTAGTCCATGATTTGGGGCTCTTTCTGTCATAATGGTCCTTCTGGACAGTAGAGGTTGTGTATGGTGTTGGATTGTTGCATGCTGAACCAGGACACCTTCTCTTATCTAGGCTAAACAACCCCAAATCTCTCATCTCTCTTCATATGAGACATGCTCCAGCCCTCTGATCATCTTCATGGCCCTTCTCTGGACCTACTCTAACTGATTCAGGTCTTTCTTATGCTGGGGGCCCCAGAGCTGAATGCAATACTCCAGGTATGGTCTCAAAGAAGCAAAGGGGGAGAATCACCTTCCTTGACCAGTTAGCTTCACTTCTTTTGATGCAGACCAGTCCAAGATCAAATAACAATATCATACACACCAAATTTAAACCTGGATGTAGAAAAACTTTAAACATTGAAGAAAAAGCAACTAGGGATGAGTTGTTTATTTGGGAGGGGGCTGAGGTGGAGGAATGGTGGTTGGAGAGCAAAAAATGGGAAAGGGTTCATAAGGCAAATCATGAAATCAGGGTACCCATTAGGTTACCTTGGGCTTCATTACAGCAAAGTACATCGGGACAATAAACCAAAACTGTTTTTCAGACTATAGCACAGGAATCAGATCTGCTATCATGGTAAGCAGGACAACTCTAGGAGACAGGCACTTCCCTTCTCTAAGGGGAACAGCCAACACATCTGGACTGAGCATTCTGGTATCACCATGTACACTCCTATTTCAGGCTTAACAGCACTGGCAACTACCCACAACTTCCTAACATTTATCTATTATGGTCCTATCCCTTTTTGCTTTATCAAGTGTGTTTAGTGTGAATGGCATATATCACAGGTTTCCTCTGATTCTTACTTAATTCCCTTGTTACCAAGAAATAATTCTGAATTTTGATATTTTGATATTCCATACCATATGATGTCATGTGGGACAATAAAATCTGGGAGGATTGGCCAGTGTGTGAGACCACTACTCGGGGACTGGCTGGGCATCATTTGGCAGGTGGTGAGCGATTGCATTGTGCATCAGTTGGTTTTTATATTTATATATAATTATGATTATCATTATTATTATTTTCCTTTCCGTTTCACAGAATCACAGAATCACAGAATATCCCGAGTTGGAACAGACCCATAAGGATCATCGAGTCCAACTCCTGGCACTGAACAGGTCTACCCAAAATTTTAGACCATGTGACTAAGTGCACAGTCCAAACACCTCTTAAATTCAGACAGGCTTGGTGCAGTGACTACTTCACTGGGGAGCCTGTTCCAGTGTGCAACCACCCTCTCAGTGAAGAACCTCTTCCTAATGTCCAACCTAAACCTCCCCTGCCTCAGCTTGACACCATTGCCGTGGGTTCTATCACTGGTGATTAAGGAGAATAGGTCGGCGCCTGGCCCTCCGCTCCCCCTCGCAAGGAAGTTGTAGACTGCGATGAGGTCTCCCCTCAACCTCCTCTTCTCCAGGCTTTCTGTCCTATTAAACTGTTTCTGTCCTATTAAACTCCCTTTATCTCAGCCCATGAGTTTTTACTTTTTTTTCCTTCTGATTCTCTCCCCCATCCCACTTGGGGGCAGGGGGGTAGTGAGCGAACAGCTGTGTGGTGCTTAGCTGCCTGCTGGGTTAAACCACAACAGGTAAATTGGTGCTATCCCTTTAGAGTTGTGGCCAAATCACCACATAACATAAGTGAGTACCACTCCTTGGGAATGAACTAGCTGTTTCTATGCTAAGGATATATTGTTTTCAAATCACCGACACAAACAGGGTAAAAATTTCAGCTGGCCTAAGATCATGCAGCTTATCTAGAGGCCAATCAAGCTGATTCCCAGTACATGTAAATAATTATGACACTACTGAAATGAAGGAAGTTGTTGATTTCAGTCTGCTTTCTTCCCAGACACTTTGGGGAATCACAGCTCTCCACTGGGTACTGGTGTTTTCCTACATAGATTTGAGTTGCAACTGACAATCCAAATTCAATGTACGTGAGAGAGCATGTAATGCTTGATGCATAGTACGAAAGATACTTTAGAAGCTTATAGGGGCATATCTATATCAATGGTACTGTTCTGAAGTCACCAGAAAATACATATGGATATTGTTGTAATTTAACCCTGGAAGGCGGCTAAATAGTATACAGCTGCTCTTACAATTCCTCCCACAGTAGGATGAGGGAGAGAATTGAAAAGGTAAAAGTGTGAGAACTTGTGGGTTGAAATAAAGACAGTTCTCTAGGTAAAGCAAAAGTGGAGCATGCAAGCAAAGCAAAAGAAGTAATTTCTTCCTGTCAACAGGCAGATGTTCAGCCACTTCCAGAAAAGCAGGACTTCATCATGTGTAACAGTTGCTTGGGAAGACTAGTGACATAATTCTTCTTTCTCCCCAGCTTTTATTTCTAAGCATGATGTCATGGCATGGAATACTCCTCTGGTCAGTTTGGATCAGCTGTCCTGGTTGTGTCTGTCCCTTCCCAGCTTCTTGGGCATCCCCAGCTTCCTCACTGGAAGGGCAGCATGAGAAGCAGAAAAGCCCTTGACTCTGTGGAAGCACTGCTCTGCAACAACTAAAACATCAGTGTGTTATCACCACTATTTTCACCAAAAATCCAAAACACAGAATCATATGAGTCTCTGCAAAGAAAATTAACTCTATCCCAGCCAAAACCAGGACAAGGGTATTAGTAGTAGCCTACTTGTAGACCAACTTTGAGTTTGTTACCTTTATTGATGCACTGGTATACATGTCCATAGCTGGAATGATGGATAGATATTTAGAGTTGTGCCAAACAGAATTAAAGTCATAAATAATCAGCTTTGGATACAGTACTTTTGGATGCCTGGAGATGAAAGCAATAGGCTGAAACTGTGAATCCTTAGGGATTCTGAAATTCTGTGATTTATTATATATATGGACCTGTATTAACTATACAATTTACAACTATAATCATGACTACATTATAATTGTATTATTATCTGTTGTGTTGAAACCTTTTTTTTTTTTTTTTTCATTGCAGGTGATGAAAAGCTGGCTTGGGGAGGTGCTCTATTGGACTTTGCTCACAAAGAAAGAAGAACTGGTCGGAGATTTGGAGATTGAGGGCAATTTTGGCTGCAGAGTCCATGAGGTTACGGTGTTTAAAGTCCTGAGAGTGTGAGCAAAACAAATAGTAGAATCACAGTCCTACACCTCAGGACAGCCAACTTCTGCTTGTTCAGGATGTTTCTGGCAGGATCCCAAAGGAGACAGCCCTAGACAATTCAGCAAAGCGACCCAGGGAAGCTGGAAATCCAAAACACAACTATACTCAAATTAAACTATCAAGGGATGTGAAAAGCAACAAGAAGACCTTCTAAAATGACACTGACAGCAAAAAGCCAAATGCAGTTTTGCCTCTGTTTTCATTAGTAAGGTCTGCCTCTGTGCCTCCATGGTCCTCTAGCTTACTAGCAGAACCTGTGGAGCATTACTCACAATAGAGAGAGACAGCGCTCAGGAGCTCTTAAGACAGTTGGATATACACAAGTCCACAGAGTCATATGGGTCTCAATTGGTGGTACTAAAGGAGCTGGCTGATGTTTTTGTGAAGCTACTCTCATCCTAGAAAAGTCGTGGCACTTGGAAGAGGTTTGTTATGACTATAAAAGGACAAATATTACTCTCATCTGGAAGAGGGGCAAGAATAAGTATCCAGGGAACTACAGGACAAGCAACCTTGTCACAGTGTACATGAAGCTTATGGAGTAAATCCTCAAAGGTATTTCAAGCCAAATGAAGAACGAGAAGGTGACTGGGAGGAGCTAACATGGATTCACCAAAGCTGTATCATGCCTGACTAACCTGATTGATGTCTGTAATGGGATAATTGGCTCTAGGCATAAAGGGAGATCCCTGGATGTTGTGTACATTAGTTTCAATTGTGCCTTTGAGATAGTCTCCCTTATTGATGGGGTATGAACTGGATGGCTGGACAACAAAATGAGTGGAAGATGGCTAGATAACTAGATTTAAAAGATTACGATAATTGCTATAAAGTCTAGCTGGTATCTAGTTACCAGTGGAGTCCTTCAGGGATTGGTACTGGAACCAATACTGCTTCATGTCTTTATTAAAGACCTGGATGATGGGTTGGAGTACACTGCATATTTGTGGGTGATACCAAACTGAGCAGAGTGTTGATATGCTAGAGGGCAGAGCTTCAGAAGGCATCAGCAGTCTGGAGAAATGGGCTTACAGGAACTTCATGAAGTTCGTCAAAGACACCTGGGCCAGACTAACCCCCTGCAACAGCACAGGCTGGGGGCTGACTGGCTAGTAAACAGCCTTGTATAAAAGCATCTGGGGATCCTTGTGGACAGCAAGCTGAACAGGCATCAGTAGTTCTCCCTTATAGCAGAGGCAGTCAACTGCATTCTTGGTTGTATCAACATGACTGCAGCCAGCAGGGTGATACCAGTGATTCCTTCTGTCAGGGAGCAGCAGAAACAGTTCTGATCCCTAAAGGAAGGCAATCTGTGGGCTAAGGGTGACCACAAAACAAGCCAGTGACAAGAGACAGGTGAGTAGAGCAGGGTAGTGATAAGAACAGGTTCTGTTGACAGCCCAGTGATCCTCAGGCAAAGACAAGGTACAATCCACATCAAAGATCAGTCCAGGAAATCCAGACAGCAAATCAGGAAGAGGACATGGGGCAGGCACACAGAGACCCTGGTCAGATGGTGGGGGGTGGAAGCCTCAGGTGGAGCAGGTCATGGCAATTAAGGCCTATTAGTGTCCTGGCACTACATCTCTGTTTGACGAGTATAACATCATAGATTATTATATTCCAATGGCTAGCACTGCTAAATTTATAATGTAGTTGCAGCCTTTGTGGCCAACTCCTAATGCAGAGAGGTACAAGTGTTCAGAAGTGAATTAGTCATATCTGTGGGATATAGTTTTATCCGTTCCTAGGCATTGGTGAATATAACTTATCTCAGATTGCAACGTGCTGTAACCTAGCTCTACACACCTGTGAAACTGTCTCTTATTCTTTGTAGACCACTGTGACCCTCTGAGAGTGAATGTAGGCCACATATTAAAATGCCATCATTTACTATGCTTTCCATTCAGTCAACCACCTGGCTGAAAGTGATGTTTTAATAGTGTGTCTGTGACGATTTGCTGTTCAACTTTTAAGGCAGAATAAAGATTTCTGGTGAGATTTATCCTCACTAGCTTCCAGACCAAATCTGGTATAGCCCAAGTGGGACTAGGAGGTCAGTCTTCATAGGCTAAAAATAGTTTGCCTTCCAGATGAACTGACACACTTCAGGAGGAGGTGGACAGTCTGAGGAGCATCAAGGAGCATCAAGGAGCCAGAGAAGGAGATCAGCTGGTGGAATCATACTCTACCATCCATGAGACAGACACATCAGCCAGCCACAACACAAGAAACAAAGGAACCCCTACCCTCTCACCACCAGGCAGTAGAAGGGGACCAAAGAAACATGGGGGAATGGAAGCAGATTTCTGCTCGGGGAGGCAGGCGATCCCCCTCCCTGCCTACCTCACCTTCCCAGGTGCCTGCGCACAATAGACATGAACTGGAACATGCTCTGGAACTCGATGGATAGGCAAATGACAATGTAAATGAAGGTCTGTCCAGGTTGGAGGGGTTGTCTAGGGCAAGTCAGCCTACACGTCATATCACAACAACCTCCATCAGGAAAAAGAGAAGGGTTATTGTCACAGGGGACTCCTTTCTGAGGGGAACAGAGGGCCCAGTATGTCATCCAGACCCAACCTACAGAGAAGTCTGCTGCCTCCCTGGGGCCCAGGTAAGAGACATTACTAGAAAAGTCACTTGCTTGGTACAGCCCTCTGATTATTATCTGGTATTGTTTTTTCATGTCAGCAGTGATGAAGTAGCTAAGAGAAGTCCAAGGGCAATCAAGAGGGATTTTAGTGCTTTGGGACAATTGGTTAAAGGATCAGGCACACAGGTAGTGTTTTCCTCTATCCTTCCAGTACCAGGTAACAATATTGAAAGGAACAGGCAGACCCAGTTGACAAATGTGGCTGCAAGGGTGGTGTCACCAGCAGAATTTTGGGTTTCTTCATCATNTGCTTTGGGACAATTGGTTAAAGGATCAGGCACACAGGTAGTGTTTTCCTCTATCCTTCCAGTACCAGGTAACAATATTGAAAGGAACAGGCAGACCCAGTTGACAAATGTGGCTGCAAGGGTGGTGTCACCAGCAGAATTTTGGGTTTCTTCATCATGGGATGGTCTACACAACACTAGGCCTACTGGTGTCTGATGTGTTGCACCTTTCTCAGAGGGGGGAAAAGGATTTTTGTGCAGGAGTTAGCAGGACTGATCAATAGGGCTTTAAACTATATTTGAAGAGGGAAAGGGGTAAAACCAGGCCCACCAGTGGTAAGCTACGGGACAGCATGCCAAAATCTGAGCGACTGAATGCTAGTAAGATCCTTCAGTCTGCTCCACGAGGTGCTGGGTACAATGAAGCATGTTTGAAATATTTCTATACCAATGCATGCAGCATGAGGAATAAGCAAGAGGAGCTGGAAGCCTTGGCCAAGTCCCAGAGCTATGATATCATCGGCATAAGAGAAACCTGGTGGGAAGAATCCTGTGACTGGTGTGTTACAATGGATGGTTATAGGCACTTCAGAAGGGATAGGCAGGGCAGGTGAGGTGGGTGGGTGGTACTGTATGTAATGGAGGGGCTGGACTGTACAGAACTTGCAGCTGACAATGACACTGTTGAGAGCCTCTGGGTAAGGATTAAGGGACAAGCAAATAAAGCGGATGTCGTGGGAATCTACTATAGGCCATCCAGCCAGGATGACGACATCAATGAAATATTCTGTAAGGAACTAAGAGATACCTCTAGATCAGCTGCCCTTGTCCTTATGGAGGACTTGAACTTGCCAGAAGTTAACTGGAAGTACCACAAAGCTGATACAAACAGGTCCAGGAAATTCCTAAAGCAAACTTAATGATAACTTCTTGGTACAGGTACTGAGGGAGCCAACTAGGAAAGGTGCCCTCCTAGATTTGTTGCTTGGAAACAGAGAGGGTCTTGTGGGTGAAATGGCGATCGGTGGCCATCTTGGCCATAGTGACCATGAAGTAGACAAGTTTAAAATCTTTGGTATTAAAAGGAAAGCTGCCACCAAACTTCAACCCTGGATTTGGGGAGATCAGACTTCAGGCTGCTCAGGGAACTAGTTAGTAAAGTCCCCTGGGACACTGCTTTTGAAGGCATTGTGGTCCATCAGTGCTGGTCACTTT
>VXAA01007313.1:0-14811 GCA_013399115.1 Anseranas semipalmata
TCCTGATGCACATTCAGCTCATACAAATGGCATTGCCATCAGCACGCACTGCCTTCTTGTCCCTACAGGGCCTTTCTAAGTGTGTTTGGGAGAGATCTGCTGCTTGTGTCTCTCTTTGGTTTGCTGTTCAAAACCAAGGCCCGCAGCAACAAGTGACAAACCTGGCGCTTGTTCTGACCTGGCAGCGGAGAAACTGCACAGCTCACCTACGTGATGGAGGCTGAACTGTGCCATGGTCTGGTCCGGTGGTGGGGTGAGCATGGCCACCGCTAACAAGCCGGCAAGGCAAAACCCAAGATGAGGGAGGAGAAAGGAAGCCGAAGGCAAAGCAGCTCCCCACAAGGCGGGCAGCCCCTCCTGGCAGGGCGAGTGCTGCAGCCCCGCCACCCGCTGGCCTCCCCCGACAGCCCGGCTTTGTCGACGTCTCTCCTGCCCAGGGCCCCAGGCGGGACGCGGGGCACAGGGCTCTGCCCTGGGCTGGTGCTGGCCCTCTGCAGCTCTGTGCATCTGCACAGAGTGCCACGAGGCTGGCCCTCCACTGGGATAAGCAGGAAAATCAGTTTAATCCTTTTCTAACAGTCAGAAATCAGGTGATGTTACAAGACTTCCATGAATCACTTCCAGGAGCACATCTATAGCAGACATGTTGGACTCAAGGATATACAGCTGTGTATAGTAGCTGCTGTACTCAAGGATCCGTGCGTGTCCCTTCCAGCTTGGGATACTCTGTGGTTCTATGAAATGACTTCCAGCCTTTAAGTGACACAGGTGGTCTGATACAAGACTACAGCCATCCAACGCGTCCACCTCAAATGGGACTTCTCAGTGTGAACCAAATGGTACCAAACTGATTTCTCAGGGCTCACAAACTACAGCTGGCTTCTGTGCTGACTGCACATAAAGGCAGAATTAGCATTTGGCTATTTCAACTGATTCAACACACACCAAAGCAAGGAGGAAGTTCCCTGTAAGCGGTATCAGGGGGTGTAATTTCTTTCTAATAATGAGAGTTTCATTAGTTTCGTAACCGTGCTTCTAGGAGATCAGCAGAGTGAAAATAGTAAGAAAAACTGGAAACTAAGATCCTATAGAAACCATGTGTGGTTATACAGGTTAGGCTGCTTGTGTAAAAACTGAACACTTTCCAGAGCCTGTAACAGCAGGAAGATAAGTAACTTTAGTATCTAAATATGGAAAATAAGGGTGTGGAGGGGAAAGTTGTTTAGTGAAAGCAGAAAGCTAAGAAAGAAGCTGTGGTTCAGTTCCTTCAGTGATTCAGTTCAAGATCTTTGACTTATTTACCTCCTTCTGTTCTTGACAGATTTACAGCTCTGCCATCACTTAGCAACTCTGACCTCACTGTGCTTTAGGCCATCTTATCTACGTTATTTGTTCAGTGTAAGACGTCCCCAGTATTGGGACCTGCTCTTACCCCAGCATCTAGTGCATACAAGGGCTCTATACAGACTACACCAACAATCCATACTGAGTGGCTACTATTGTAGCAAATGAAATAAAATGAAATAAAATGATTCTTGAGTGATAACGTGTTCAGATACTCTTACGTACACACATCAGCACTGGCTTACAAGCCTTCTGTTTTTACGTGACCGTGTTAATGGACACTGCTAGAAGCAAGACATCCCAAGCTCTTTCTGGTGCAGGTATATTCTAACTACTAATGATTTGAATTTGAACACACGATTTCAATAGGAGAAAAGCTTTTGCTAAGATTACTGTACAGGGATAGATTAATGATTTTAATACTGATTAATAGTGGAAAAGAAAAAGTAAGGGTGGCAAGACAAATTGATGCTTCTGACACTAATTGCTAGAGTGTGGTTTCTAAGACAGAAGCTTCCACATACAACATTTGTATCTCTGACAGCTAATTATACCTAGATATATCACCAAGTCCCTCATGATTACACAGAATAATTTTAGGCATTATAACTTAAAAAATATTACAAAAGCCGTGTCAATTTTTCCCCTCTTTCAAATACCTCTAAGCCTAGGCCCTGGATTTCCAAAAGCAGATCTTTCACTACCCAAGATGAAAAACCCACAGCCAGCAAGTTAAACTACTTCAGTGGAGCACCTACAGCTTTACAAAGAAGGATCTTTGCTATTTCATGCCTGGATCAGCTGCAGTCTGCGCAGCAACACTGAGAGAGTCTGTCTTGCAATGTGATAGCACAGAATGCTTTCTCTGTTTCTAGAGAAAGCATTCTTTCACCACTTTTCTCAAACAAAAATGCTTCTTTAATGTGTAATGTGCAGCCTGCTTTTTAAATTCAGCTAAAAGCTAAAATCAAAACTTCATGCTGTATCTGCTTTACCTTTTTTACCTTTCTGTTTCCAAGCTTGGACTGATTCAAACATCCTCTTCTGCACACAATTTCCACATCTTTTTCTTCAAAGCATCTAAGATACTCGAATCACACTGCAGAATAATTTGAGTAGTCAGGACAGCTTCATGGTGAAGTTACTCTTGGTAACTAAAAAGAAAAAGCTACACAGAGCCAACCACTGGAAACAAAAATGACAGTACTCTTTTCTCCACTGCCCACAAAACCCATGATCATTCCCATGACTCATCGTATCAGACCCCTCAAAAAGCACAGTATGAATAGCTGATATTAAAATTGCACATCTTCAAGCTCTATCAGACCTCCTTCACAAGATTCTCCTTCTTAAAAAGGTTTAAGAATGTCACAGCTTCTGCAAAGCTCCATACTCAGCTGAGGTATATGGAAGTGGTGGCATTTTCCTCATAGCTGCACCAATCTCTTGGCCCTTGCTCTGTCTTACACTTAAGGAATGGAATTGTTAATATTGCCTATAGCTCACTAATGCTCACTGTATTCAGGCAATCCCTGCAGAGAGGAACAAGATACCCCGAATGTCACTAAGGATATCTAAGAACTCTTTATATGCTGTCCATGCTCCCAAAATTATTTCTACAACCCCAGAAACTAGATGGGACAGCTAGGGTTCTGCACAGGACAGAGCTGCTTCAGATGGGCACCAATTTAACAGATGCTTTCTGATTCCTGGTTTTCACTTAAGTTCTCTTTTTCGTTTCTTAAATCTTGCCTCTATAGAGAAAGCAATCAAGGTACTAGTATAATTTCATTACTAAAGTTGCAGATATGTAAGAATGTCTGTGCCTATTTTTCACTGTAAGTTATTTTATACTGGTAGTATAACAACAATTACAAAATTAAGATCAACAGATTTTCTTACAGCATGGAGCTGGAATTGGTTTCCACAGATAAAAGTGGCAAGGAAGAAAGCAAACAGAACTGAAACACACTAAGTATTGAAAAAGACATAACTAGAATTATGATCTTTTGAACTGAATTGTCCTTGTACATAACACTTTTAATCTGAAATGTCCAGAAAAGTTAAAAGGCTTCTTTTATTTTGTCCGTTGAAAGACTGTTTGAAACAATTGCTTTTTCCCGTTCTTGGTGACTTTAATTCATTTTCATAGTTCACAAAATAAAGAGGCAGGCACACTATATGTAAAGACTTGAAAAGACCAGGTAATGCTACAACAGCAAACAATACACTAGTAATGTCCCTGCATATGGCAAAAAAGAGTGATCAACTGATGCATTTGATAAATTCATGCCTGTTTTGATGGACAAAAGTGACTTTCTCTAATTCATTAAAGTCAAATATAGCACCTGTACACAATAATACGGAACACAAATGCTGACAAAGTATACATCTCTTGACGGCTCCGGTTTGGACATTTATTTAAAGGAAGCACAGAAACAGGGAAGAGCCGTGCAAGCGCCATGCACTTGTCACACCAAGGAAGTCTTATGTGTCTGACTTTGACTTAACAAATGAACAGAAATACAGGATAAAAATCTCTGTCAGCAACACTGCTTTTTCATTATTTGAGTCGCACTCCCAAAAGGTAACCACAAGAATCCAGAATGAAACAGGATTTAAGATACAAAAGTAAAGGAATTAAAACGTCTGACAGTTCCTGCTATGGACAAAATCAGACTTCGCAGTTCTGAGAAACAACATCACTCATTCTGCCTCAAGTCGAGGTAAGACAGGAAGAATAAGATTTCCAAATGCAGAGTCTTGAGTTATGAAGTATCCTGAGGAATGTGCGTGTGCATGCTGAAAAAAGAAAAATATTTGTTAAAGCATAACTCCCTGCAGCAGTAATACAAGACTTTATAGATTCTGCAGCATTAACTACATATTTCTCCCAGTCTGCTCTCCAGTTCTGATACCCAAATTCAAAAACATTTTAGATCAGCCACATCTGAACAGGGCCCATCAAGTGTATTAACTTGGCCATTCCCTGCTGCGCCCTTTTTAGGGAAATCCCACGGAGGTGAGGAGATTGGTAAATGAACTCCTGACCATTCTCCTTCCTCAAGACCCCACGCTTCCACTCCCATCCATAACCAACTTACAGGTCTTGGTATGTGACAGATGCCACGTGACTGCATGCCAGAAGCGTGCATCAGCAGTGTCACACAACCTCAGGCTGCATGTACAAATGCCATGTGATCAGACACATCCTAGAACACCAGCCTTCTGCTTGTCAGATGTATACATGCTTGCACACCTGAGGGGGCAACCTGCTGCTTAAGGCTCTAAATAACCTTTGTAGGATCCGCTATAGCCCTTCCCAGTTCAAAGACTGGACTCCCATAAGCTAGACAGCCTGCATATTCTTTCCTTTCACCAGCAGGGAAGAGCCCTGGTGAACATCAAATCAAACCTGAGTCAACAGTGTGCCCAGGCCAAAGGGTAAGAGATGGTGGGCTGCATCAGCAACAGCAAAGCCAGCAGGACAAGGGAAGCTATTATTCCTCTCTGATCAGCACTCTCAAGGCTGCCTTTGGGATACTGGGCTCAGTTGTGGGTTCTCCAGTGTGAGACACAAGCTGGAGGGAGTCCAACTGAGAGCCAGAGATGGCTGGGGGCTGGAGCTCTCAACATCCAAAGGGATGATGAGAGGACTGAGCTTCTTTGGTCAGAAAAGAAGGCTGAGGGGAGATCTTAGGCCTTTTTCAGATACCTAGTGAGGGGTACAGAAAGATAAAGCTAGACTTGGAGCCAAGAAAAACAGTGAGAAGTCCATTCTTGGAGAGCTTCAGAATTCAACTGGACCATGCCCTGAACAATATGATACAGCTCTGCTGTCAGTCACGCTTTGAACAGGGCACTGGACTAGAAACCTCCAGAGGATCCTTCCAGACTACAATATTCTGTGATCAACATGGAACCCAGCCAGAGCTCAGTTCAGCCCCCATCCATTTTAGGAGAAGCAATCTGTGGCCTTTAATGGGTAACAGAAATATGACAAGGCAGAGGATATATAAACAGGGTTGCCAGTTTGCATCTCCACTTCTTTTCCCATGCCTGTGCTCTCTGCCAAGTCATGCAGTCTAGAGCACCAGGGAGACAGGTGGCGATGCGCTGGCTTTCCTGCTCAATTTCTGATTTCAACACTGAAATCAACCTCACCTGACACGAGCAAGATAGCAGCAAATAGAGGCCTGTAAATGTAAAATGAAGTTTTCCAAATCTTCTGCCTGTATCATTCAGAACTGCAGTGTTCTGAAACATCTTACTTACTGCTAAGAGTACTTAGCACCTACTCAGATTTAAACAAGGAAAGCTGTACAACTAGTTCTCCATACAATTCCTGAGACATTCGTAAGTCTGATGAAACTGGCTCTTGACAAAGATGTACACAACATCTATGACTATACTATAGGTTACATTCCCACAATCATATCAAGGGAGAAGAAGCTGATAGATTTAAACTTATATCATACAGAAGATGAAACTTCGCTTGTGACTAATGTATGAAACCTAACCTCTGAAAGGGGTTTTTCATCTTCTCTAGGTGCAGGACTGCTCTCTGAAGGCATGAGCATCTAAAACAGAGCCAAGCTGGACTGAACCTGACTGTATCAGCTTACCTGCAGTGCAGCCTTCTGCTGTGCTGCAATGTGCTGCTGCTCAGCATGATCACGGAAATCCTTGTTTAGTGGTGATCTTGCAAGTGCAATGCTGCAAAAAAGAACAAGATGGTATGATGCATACCCGCAGATAAAACTGTCCTTACCATTCTAGCCATAGGTTCCATGCCTTCTGCAGCTCTGGATTTATTTGGCTCATGGTTAGACATTTTTAACTGTTGTTTGGAAAACTACCATTTGTTAATATAAGTGAGAAAGGGAAAATAACTATATCATTTGACCTAGCAAAAACAACTGACGCCAAACTAAACCTAGAAGGCTTACGGTCTGTTGTGGATTTCGCCCATGGGTGGAGGCCCACTGAAGTCAGTGGAACCAGTGGGGTACAACCTTAGACAATGTCAGCAATTTTTAAAACTACAGCTTTGTGTTTTCACCATCACTCAGTCACTCAGTGATTGTCCTAAGTAACTGTGATAAACAGAAGCGCTAACAAGAGCTCTGCAGTCTTCAGTGTAAGACCAGTTCTTCAGCAGGTGGGCAGCAGATCCACCGCTTGTGGTAAAAAAGCTTTCTATTGACATAACTGAAATAACAATCCCCTGATGATAGCTTATGGTACCTACAATTGATTTTGCTTACGCATCTCAGTGCAGCATATATTAGGTTTCAAAATAAAGTTTCTAAGTAGGTTTACTTTGCTTTTATATATTAAGACTCATTCACCTTGCTAACCAAAAAGAAGACATTAAAAAGATAATTTTTTTTTTTCACCACTCTATATGATTAACATGAGCAGTCATCCTCCAGATAAAAATCAGTGAGGACTACCATTAGAGATGTACTGCAGGGCACTTGACAACTACTTCTCAAACTGGCTCTGGAGACTGGTGCTGGAAATTCAGCTCTGCTCAGTCATAAAGACAAAAGCATGAAGGACAAGGGATCCAAGGAAACTCATGAGCTGATTTTTCCTAGCAGCTCCAGTGTCAACAGCTGATTTACTAAATCAGTTTTTCAAAAGCAGCCATGCTTATGAAAAGACCTTTAGCTAAACTTAGACTTAAATGCATAATGAAAGCTAAGTAGTAATCCTCAAAACATATTTTGTGATAAATATTAAGTGCCACTGCTGAAGAAAAGTACTACTCAGTTTACCTAAAACAGAAGATTTTCAGTTATTTTGAAGGTATTTATGCTGCATTTAGTTCTGTATCCTCTAACTTTTCAATATGATTTTTATAGATAATCTTAAGACTTCATCATAAACTGACACTTTTCAAGAGATGTTTTCTGTTTTTATATAGAGAATTCCCATACACCAGGGCTAGACACCAGACAGCTCATTCCCCCTTATGTAGTTTGTACCACTATTGTGCTTTATGTACATCAAGCTTTTTCTGCCAAATTTTCAGAAATTCAATGGTCTTATTTCTCATGACTCTGTGGTTCAAAGCCCGTGGCACAACATCCCAGCCATGGAATTGTCAGTTGCTCAAAAATCATGCATCAGCCCAATATAGCAAAGCAGAGTTTGACTGCTGCTTTGTCCCCCTTTGAAATTAGCAGGTTCTAATTCCACTCATATAGTTTATTTCGTTAAAGAAAAAAGAGACCAAACAAGCACTCATTGCAACTCTGCTGGACTTGCAATGAAGTGTGGAAACACTGTTGCCACGAGTCAGTGGCTGTACATATCGCTATGACTATTTCTACTTTCCTCTCTAACCAACAGTTGTGCTTGAACAGTACCTGCATATAGAATTACGTAAGAGATCTAACAGGCGATTTCACATATTCCACACACTTTTTGGCAGTATGAAGGAATTACAGGTGACCTAGAACCTCCTTCAAAAAAGCAGCAGGCAGCACTCAGACTGTATTCAGACTAACTCTTGTACAGATGCTGTATGTAGCACTGTGTCTAGAACATGGCATTGCATTTGCTTCGTGCTAGGCCCAAAGCACAACCTCCATTTCTCCATGTAAACTGGTGCGTGATTTTCTAGTTACTGAAAATGACAAAAATCCTTTTTTTTTTTTTTGTCTTAAACGAGAGATATCTCAGCAACAGCTTCTAAATTCAAGTTAAGATCATTACACCTCATGGTGCAGAATCATCTGTATAACTCAGCGTCTTTTACAAAAAGATCTGCAGTAACATAAACTGGCTTTGTCCTGCATTCAGGGAGTTTTGAGGATAACTCGCTCCGTGCCATAAGTGTTGTTCTCTAAACACACAGTACCCTGAAACTAATCATCTGCTATCTGCATTCCTTAGAGCGTTTTAGCTTAATAATTAAATGCTTTCTATGTACCTGCTCCCTGATTCTTCTCTAAGGTAGACTTCAATACAGTTGAGTAAGCTTATCTGTTTCTCCCATTCTGAAATGGAAATTAAGTAAGCCAGAATTCAAGGTCTGTAAAAAAAAATTGTAATATTAATGTGTTCCTAGCCTGCAAGGTCTCTCTAACTGGTTATTGAAGATGGCCAGCAAACACTTCTGGTAAGTGTTTACAACGGTTTACAGCTCTCTTGCTATTTCTTTTTTCCCCTTTGATTTAACCAGTGATGTCCAAATAAGTCTAAGAATATAAAATACCTGGCTCCAGGGTGATTTGTGGAAGACTGGTTTTGCATAAGTAACTTTCTCTTCTCCTTGTCTAGTTCTGCCAGGATTGCAACCCTATTTTTATTCTGGAAACCTGGTGAGAATGACAGAAAAACATTAGAAAGATTTACTTGCTTTCTGTGGTCCAACTCTAACCTTGTGGAATTAAAAGTCCAGCACAATATGACATTATGATGAATACACTAATCTTCAAAGCTTTGCTCCCACCTGAAAGGGTATTAATAAATAGGTTTAATTTTCCTCTTCTCATTTTATAACATGAAATAGCTTCCTTAAGCTATCATACATATTAATACCTTTAAAATATAGGTTTCTATCTCAAGTTAGATCCTACCTCTTCCCAAGCCACCTCTGGAGCTATAGCCACAGTATGTAATCAAATAACTTCCCTTTCAAACAAAAGGTAAGCTTACCAGATTCTAGATTTAAAACGCAGTCACTGAAAGCGCGACTGAATGATAACAGTGCAATATACCCGCAGGGCCACATTTTTCATGCCAATAAACTCAAACTACAGTAGAAGTTTTACATAAGTAACGGGTAAGAATGAGACCACCAATAAGCTTGCCTGTGTGTTTGTACATAAAATGACAACCTGTTACTCAATCCATGCAGAAAGGTTTTAGTTTTAATATACTGATGTCCTTACATACACACACTATCCTTTGAGTCTGGAGAACGCCTGCAATGCTAGAATAGAGAAGCAAAATTTTATCGTCTGTTCACAACATGAGCAAGTGGCCTTTGTTTGTTCGTATATCATTCTCAGAAAGAGACCTCGTACACTAGAGAAAGGGTCAGGAAGTAGCGTGATTCAGGGAATTCAGAAAGTGCCTAAAATGGCTGCCATTTCTGTATTTTCAAAGCTGCCTTTAAACAAAAATGTGGCCAAACAGCCGTACTTACACAGGGCTTTTACATGGTAAAGGACCTCACGGTATCCCAGCGTTAACTATCTTGTAGCCACCAAATAAACCAGATATACAGGCGCCTGCTGCGGCCCAGCATGCCACGTACAGCACAGTGTGGGCAACAGCTACAGAGATAACCCTCGCAGGTCTCTGTCACTAACGTTACTCCTAATGCCAAGCACATAGACACCTCTTTATCTCTAATTTGCTGCTAGTCTCTAAAACACCAAGCCACTACAATATCATAAAAAATAGATGTAAGAGTCAAGTTTTATTTCCTTTGTACAAAAAGCCAAAGTAATTTCCACTGGAAACTGTCGTGGGTCATGCCCTCCGCCCCCACCCTGCGTGCTGTGTTTCATTAACACGATCAAAAAGCAGTAGCCCACATGCTGTTAGGAAGGCCAGACGAATAACTTTTACAGGGAGCATTAGCATACTAATGTACAATGACTCAAGATTTGTTTGCAGTATCTGTACTCAAATTTCATTCCGTTTGAGATCTTCTGTTGCTGCTCTATTACATAATCCAGTATTTCTTTTATCCACTTGGCTCAATGAAGGAGACAATTATCAGGTAGAAACCTTCTACCTTAAATAATAATTTGCATCCTTACTGCCTTGCTATTAAACCCTCACCTTTTTCTTTCACTGTGCCTAACATACGCACCCCTAAGCCTCAGTGTCTCTTGATCCTTGCTTTATCTAAAGGAGCCGAGCCATTCGATTACATTTTATTGTGTTTTTATGCAAGATTGTGGGCAATCATCTTTGCACTTGTTAACAAATTTTAAATTAATTTTAATTGCTATTTTCACATTTGTTCATCTCTCCTTTGCATGAGAGATTATTTCCACTTAAATTCTCTCTGTTTTGTAACTGTATTGGTTCAGGTCTTCAATGTTTCTCTGTTTTTTAGGTCTTTTTTTGAACACCCTGCGACTGCAATGAGTTCAAAACGTTGCAATGTAGCTGGATGTGTGCTCTAAGGGATGCAAGAGCTGTGAGATCTTGCCAGCAAGCTAAGATTCAACATTTCTGAGTTGCGGCTAGCCCAGACCTTTCCTGCTTGTAAATTCTGGAGACCATAGGACAACTGGAGTGCTTCTATGGGGTCTGAGATAAACTCATCATGCCTGTATGCTCATTCTACACAGTTTTTAGGCAAAATGATTAAAACTTGACGTATTACTCAACAGCCTTCCACTAATGCTACTGTATCTTGAAATGCATAAATCTAAGCACATGCTTGAAGTCAGATGATTATGGTGATTGAGGCAAGAAAAAGGAGACCACTTTTTAGTATACATTACTATCAGCCAAAATTAAAGACTAAATATGCTTACATTTATCATGAAGCAGATGGTATGATTCAGAAAGCTTCAAGACATATGTAAGAATAAAATTTTAAACACTGTTTTTTAGACTATGATCAGAAAGCAAGCAAGATTATCACGGTCTTCCATTTTAGTGCAAGTCCTGCTATAGCATCACATTCCAGAAACTCTAGAGGGATTCAGAAGAAACCCAACTCATTTTTCTAACCTTTCCTCTTCTACTGTGAGTTTTTGTTGTTTTTAAAGTAACATTTTCCTCCAGAACTCTGACAGCACCCATCAGCAACCTACTGTATCGAAAAAGTCATTTAACAGATTTTGTTAATGATAAGTAGGAAAAGGCCTACTTGGGGAAATGGAGGGAGACATCCAACACATATTTTTTAGAGTTCCTCAGCTGAGTAACGTGAGGGTCCTACAGGTAGTATTTTTAACTTGTTTATAATGCAAAATAAAACCTGGCCATTTAAAAGTTAACAAAGGAGATCAGGGCACGAGGAATCCATTTTAGTGGCAAAAAAAGGCATCCTTACAAAACCATTCATCAAATCTGACAATGTATTACAGATTTCCCTTTAGAGTCTTCCCTGCCCAGGCCCCTGAAGCTTCAATAAAGACCATCCTGAAACAGCTACATAAGTTTCCTATTTCAGTTGTAAAGAAAGTAACCTTCCATCTGTAGATTTTATTTCCCGTTCTGCTTTCTAGTACTAAAAATGTGGACATGCCAAAAAAAAAAAAAAAAAAAGCTATCCTCAGTAAAGACCAGACTTGCATCTATGGAAAGAAGCACAGATTTTCAAACACTGCAATTCTTACTAAAGCTTTAAGTTTAGGCTTCTCTTAACTGGAAAGAGTTGCACTACTATGTCCAGTTTGAGCAGTTCATGAATATTCTTCACTGCTCTGCAGACCCAAGAGTCCAAACAAAATGAGTTGGTCATTTTGCATCCAACCTGTTCAAGGCAGCTAAACAGATTAACAGCAGTGTCAGATGTCAAATTGAGGACCTGGATCTGCAGCTCTAGGGTACCAGATTTGAGACATTTAAAGTTTAAACCTGTTGTTTTTGACATCTGTATTTCAGACATAAAGCACTGCGTTATATGCACTGTGCACAACATTAAAGTTATTTGCACCCACGCGTTGCATGCAAAAGGCAAAAAACTAGAGGTCAAAGCCTTGCTGAGTGATAGCAGTATCTTTAAGGGCTTCGCTTTCCAACCTAATCCTAACACCTAATCCCACCGCCCTCCGTTACTCATTTCTGTGCCAGTCAGTTCTACCAGCTAACTCTGCATGGCAAAAAACAGTCTTGCCTTTATCTGCTTTAAACTTCGTGTTCTTTTCAGTGATCTGTTGGTCATTTCAAATTCACCATATGTGAAAGGTTTTTGAAAAATTACTTGTCCACGTATGCGTGCAGGCACAAAAGAGCCTTCAGATATTCTGTGCTCAAGAGAGACATCTCCTCTGAAAAATGATTACAAAGCTGGATATCTACTTTGTGTTCTGTACATTAAAGGGCACTGTCACTGCAAACTGACTGCTCAATTCAGAAAGTTTCTTTACAATACACAATACAGAAGTTTCTTTACTTAAATACAGGCCTTCCTAAATGGTAGCCCTCATGAAGTGAGGCAGCAACCTCTTAAAGAAAAAACAAAACAAAAAAAAAACAAACAAACAAAAAAAAAATCTAAAGACAATATAAACATATAATGCCTAGGAAAAAGGATAGAATAACTATATTGATTTTCTCATCTGCTTCTGATTACTGGTATCTCAAAATATCATCTAGCTTATGCTGTTTATCAATACTTCTCAGTAACAATTTACACTCTGATATGCTTTCATATACACTGTATGACAATGAAACAAAAGACATATTAGTAATCCTGTAAATTAACTTGAGTTATTAAAGGACGTATTAGTATTTTGTCTGTCCCTCCAGTCAACAGCTGCATGCACCAGTGAATGTAAGTCACTGATTGCTTTATGGCTGCAGAGTCCTCCAGGGAAGAGATTCGCTACAGCCTTGGGGCACGACGCTTGCACACAGATCAGGCCCAGAGGCAGGGCAGAACAGTTTGTAGATGACGAAATCCAACGCAAAAGACCAAGATCTTCTGTTTAACAGGGACTCTGTGAACAGAATGCTAAACCTGCCTGCTCAGACTGTGTTACATGAATGTGCTCGCATACACAAAAGGGTAAACAACCAAAGAGACCTTGTAGAATGGCTACAACTCGAAGCTTTCAACTCTACACCTATTTCAAGAGCTTGTTCCTTCCATTGTACCAGAACTCCTCTTCCCAGAGGAGTTCAGCCTTGTCTGAAGCAGGACCTGTATTTCTTCCACCTGTGGGGACCTAAATTAAAGTTCCTTCTGGAGCACAATGACATTTCTCTGGTCTGAGGGCTTCCTCCAGGGGTGCTCGCACACACAGTACGGTCTTTGATTTGGTAACATGCAAGGTGAGCTCTGGCTTTGCTGTGCACAAACAAAAGCGCTACAGTAGCAAACTAATTAAGCATGTTGCATAAGTACTGTGAGGTACCACTGCAGAAGCATTGTATTACCAAGTACTTGAAAGTAATTTCTGTAAAATCAAAGATGATGGTTTTTTCCACCAAAGTCCATCACTGTGGTCTACGAACTCCTGTTGTGGACAATATGCACCAAGCTGAAAGCTTTTCATTCTCTTTTAAATGCTGTAATCAGTTTCACTCAATCAGCGCAGTCAGTTTCATGAAGTACTAAAGCCCTGAAGTAATGCTTTCATTAAATCCTATCTGGTTTTGCTCTTCAAAACAGCTCCAGCTCCTCATCTTTGAGATTCTCATAAAAGGATTGCTTTCGTATCAGAGATCAATGACCTAAAGGAAGTTCAGTCCAAAAAAAATCTTAACCTTTGCAGTCTGAGTCTGCAATTATCTGGACACTGAATTAAGTCCATCTAAGAAAATACCTAGTGCTGATTAAAGGGAAAGAAACAACTCAGTACAGAACATTCTGAATGCAGTCTACCTGTGTATAAGGCTACTGTTTCATTCACCATTATAGTTAAGTCTGAGCAAGTTCTGCTGTTCATAACTCTTCCAAGGACTGTTTCAGAAAATATCTCTTCCATTTGTCCAAGCGGGAAATGGCAGAATTAATTGCTTGAACTGCAGCAATATATGTACCATGCAGCAAGCTGAAAACACAGTATTTGCCTCATTCATTGTCACTATTAGACTGCGTCTGGCCAGGAGAAAGACACAGAGGCCTTGAACCGTTGAACACATTTACCTTTGCCTTTCTGTTTTTCTTTATAGGCTCATTTAGGTGGTGAAAATTAGTAGTGTTTCTTGCCTGCTTTACGAAAATAATTTTCATATTATAATTAAACAATTCCTTTGGTGAGTCTCTAAAGGACGTATCAAAGTATAAAAGATTCGAATGGTCTATTAACTTACAAGCCTGTGGAATTCTGGGGGAAGCAAACCCAAGGCACTCTGACACTAAAATCCCCTCCTACTTTCCCATAAATTCACACATTTAAGAAAAAGTAGCTTTTAACTCTATAATGACAACATTCTATTACTTGAAGTGATGCGGACTCGGTATTTACAAACTAAAGCAAGATTTATTACTGTGTACAAAAAGCTTTTCAGAGTTCAAATTTGCAAAGAGACAACTGCCTGCAATCTGCAGTACTCCTCTCTCCACGCCTTCACAGAAGCCCAATGAGCTGCACAAAAACTACCTTCTGCCGGCCGCTCCTCGCCCCTCCGAGCTCCTCAGCGGGCTGCACGGACCGCGACTCGCACGGTTTAACGCCGCACCGCAGACGTGCCGCCACACGAGGGCACGCTGCGGCGCCGAGCTCTGCCCGCCGCCCCTCCCGCTGAGCTCAACACCCACCTTGTCCCGAGGGATTCGCTGCCATCCTTCGGCGCTCCGCTCCCGCCAGC
>VXAA01007314.1:0-35883 GCA_013399115.1 Anseranas semipalmata
TATAAAAGCACCCAGTAACATCTGATGTGGGTATTTTTTTAACAACACTTTACTGAAAGTTTTGAGTTCATTCACAAAATTCTGCTCTTCTTGAGACTTGATAAATTTGTTTGGTGGAGCTTTAAGTACAGTGAAATTCTGGAAGGCACTTCTGGTTCATTACTCTTCACTTTTATTGAAAGACAGATAAACTGAAGATCTAGAGCAGGGCCCCAGCATATTGTGGAAATGTCTGTAACTGCACTCACTGTATTTCCATGTTACCATTTTCTATATGTTTTAATTTTTTGATAATGTTATTGAACATATGTAGTTTTCACTATTTCCAGAAAAGCAAAGCGCAGTATTTCACAGTTAGCTGTTTATGAACTGTTAATGTAGATACCTTGTTATTTCTGACAAATAGACTTGCTCTGAGGTGTTGTAGCTGAATTTAGCTGCCAATGATACTTTGATGTTTGTTTGGCAGACGTGTCTGCCTTTAGTTCAGAGTGTTTGTTAGCACTGTTAGGAGCAAATGGACTAGAGTTGCTGGGATTCTCTTAAAGAAGATGTTATGTCAAAAGAGCTGAATCACTGATCGTCTCATCCTGATAAGGATCGTGCTGTCATCAGTGTGAAGGCAGAAGTTGCAGGAAGTCTGGAGAACCTCGAAAGGCCACCAGCTGTGGGGTTTCTAAGTGGTAGAACAGAGGCCCCAGCCCAGTAAATGAAGCAGCTTGGATCTGCCATGGCTGAGGGAACATAGCAGACATAGTGGAACTCATTATTTTATAAGTTAAGTCGGATTTTGTATGTAGCTTTACTTCTAGGCAGATCACATCTATTTAAAACTTGCCAGGTTACTTGTCTAGTCCAGTTTGAGAATATCTGTGAGTAGCCTCATTTGCGTTCAGCTTATCATTTGAAAGTGATTCCTGACATATAATCTTAATCTTTTATGAAGTTTGAATGAAAGAGTACTTATCCCACTGTCAGGGGTAATAGATTGATTTTTGTTCTTTATATAATAACCTTCTTGTTTGAAGACTGTGTGGTCTGTGGAAAACACAGCTGAGGGATAAAATAGATCCACTTTGTTCAGTCTCACTCACAGGTTGTTTTGTAAGCCTTTTGAATCCTAGTTGCTCTTTCCACAGTTTTTTTTTCTACCTACCTGCTTCTCTTAAAGTTTGATATCTGAACTAGAGGCAGAGTTCTGTCTGATGCATGGTGTATTGAGAACGCTGGAACCCTTACTTTCCATGTCTTGTATGCAATGCCCTGTTAAAATTGTCGAGAAAGGGCTATGTTTTTAGGATTCTGTTTGGGACCATCTTATTTCCAAATCACCCTAAGATGCTGCTTAGCTTAGATTTCCCCTTTTTTGATACTCAATAACTTTTTTCCCCCATAAAATATATTTATATTCAAATAATATTGTTCAAGGGTTTGAAAAACCTACAGTTACGCCCAGACTTCCAGCAAATGTGCAGAGGGTTTCTGAAAAGGCTGAATGCTCTGTGGATATGTAATCTTCTGAATAGGAATTAGTAATCTCGCTGTTCTTTAAAGCCTTGGTCAATGCTCTGCTTATAGCTGAAGGGTGTGTTTGCTGCTGTTTATCTAGGAATTCATCTGTATTCAGTGGCTTCTTGCAATGCATCCTTGAGGATACATTGCTTAATGTCGATGCTACATTTACTGTGTTACCACTTAGCTTCAATTTGCTAGTCCCTTTTGTCAGATTCTAACCTACTACTCTGTGTCTTAGTGAAAGCTGTCTTTAAGTAAGACTGCAATCAACAGAAGACCCTGGAAAATCAGTAACATGCTAGCAAATAACCATGGCTTTAATTCTGTAAGCTGTAGTTTTTTTTTTTTGTTGTTGTTGTTGTTGTTGTTTTTAATTACTTTACTAATCAAGTAGTCTGCTTTGTGAAGTTTGGTTTGGGTACAAATATTTTCAGGATTACCATGCTGTTATGGCTACAGGTCTTTTGTGATGTTACGAAAGCAGTGTGAATGGGCTAACCTGGAGAATATTATTAAATGTCAGCGTGCTTGTTCAAAAATCAAAACAAAAACAAAAAAACACCCTGGAAATCTTTAAGTGCTCACAATGCACTTAAAGGTTGGATTTGCCTTATTGAAGTGTATGATGTTGCCAGTCATAACTCTTCATTTAAGCTTCTAGCAACTTACTATCAAAAGCAAGAGTGAAAGAATTTTGCACCTTCTTAAAATCCATGTTATTTACACTGTTAAAACAAAAGAAAAAAAAAAAAAAGAGGGATATTAGTGTTGACAAAGAAAACTCCAGGCTTCTTTTTTATGGAAAATAGAAACCATTACATACTGTGGTTGTAGGAGAGCCAAACATTAGGTAGTTTTTTCACCAAGTGCATCCTAGATGCAATTGGTATTCAGAAAAAAATCAATACCACTTAAAAATAAATTAAAAAAAAATCCCCCCAAAACAGTGAATGGGATGAGGACAGGTAATGCTAATTTAATGATCAAATAAGGTCTTGAGAAATACATTCTTACTAAAGCACCCAGAAACCAGGTTTCAAAGCCATGTCACTATTCTAGCAGTTGAGTTACTGTACTGCACTGCACGTGGAAGATGCAGAGCCAGCGATCTGTCTTCAAGGAGCAGTGAATTCTCCCTATCAGAGTCTCTTCTACTTCTTTTCTCTTTCACTTCTGTGCCAGGGCCGTTGTCTCTTGTGCTATCGGGACCAAAAAACCACAACAGCAGTTACTGGCCACTGCCTTGGTACGGCATCCACAACCACATTAGCCAGATTTCTCTAGATACAATACTTTATTTTGTACACACAGTTTTTGGTTGCTGGGTACAATAGGCTTTCCTCAGGAAGAATCTGGAAGACCGCAGACGTGAATTCCAGCAGCGAATGTGTGCCTCCCAGCTTGGCAGTTTGAATGTCTGTTTCTGGATCCAACATGTGGCGGGGGCTGGTTACCCTTCTCTTCTGACAGCACCATTGTGATTTTAAGCCAGGAGCAAACAATGGCTGTGGAAACACTTTCTAGAAAAAAGGTCAGGAATGTGTTAATGGAGAACATGATCCTACAGATGTGGATATGAGCAGTCTGGTATTTTTGTTCATCCATTAGCTTGTGATCTCTGTGTGCTGACTGTCAGTGTTGTAGGCATCAGAAAAATGTTGTTGAATGTGCTCTGCCATTGCTGGATTTGGCTTCTGAAGACAGTGACTAAGGAACAGATCTGTAGTAGGGGGTCCCTGAGGCCTCTATTCTGGCACCTCTTTCTTCTGGCTTAATTGTTACGAGATTTCACATTACCAGAATATAATTGGTTATATATTTTTATCTATTCTGAGAAGCATCTTGGATAACGAAAGAGCTAACCAGAACCCTTGGACTAGAAGACCACTAACCTAGCAGAAGTCCCTTGTAAGCAGCTTTGATAAGCTGCCAGATTTCTAGAACTCCCCAGTGGGAAGCTACTTCTGCCCGCCTTGGTTATTATGCCCAGAGATTGAACAGAATCTCAAGATTTCATCTGTCTGCCCTCTGATGTTTGCAGGAAAAGAAATGTACCATTGTCATCCTTAGTTATTATGGGATTTCTTGGCTTACTCTTACAGATGTGTAGAATCTTAGTTTTGTACCTGAGAGAGATGTGACAGCTTTGATCTTAGACTTCTTAAGAGTGACACATTTTGCCTGTTTGTAGCGACTCCTTGAAAGAAACAGAAATTTGAGACAAGCACAGTAGGTAGAGACTTTTCCAGCTGTAGGAGTTCTGACTCCATAAGGTCAGATGGGTTCTCTCTATCCAGAGACCTTACACTTGGTAGCATGTAAGATAACTGGTCACACCAGTGTGTTCATGTTCACTGGCAAGGTAGATATTTTGTTTTAGTCTGATTTTAACAAGTAAAGATGGGTAAAGCTCACTTAAAATGAGCTGCTAATGATCTGGAATTGGGGTAGAGGAGGAGTTGCAGCAGTAGGTCTCTTCCTTTTGAGAGCTGGGCGTACAAGGCATGGCAGGGCTGGAGAAGCTGTGACGTGGCTGTGGATGTGCTCTCTTCTTGGGGGGAGGCTGACAGCTGTGGTGTGGGGGTGCTTTGCCCTCTCCAGGGGAAGAGCCGAGTGGGAGGGCTCTAGCTACTCACTGCAGGAGGCGAGATACCACAAAGACTTTCTTCCTGCTCAGGAACTACCTCCAGCTTGGTTGTAATATTTTAAATTTTCTTGGGCTGTGAATGTGTCTGCTAAGTAGCTCTTGTCTCTTGGGGAAAATGCAGAAAACCACTTAACGCTGAAATAAAGACATCTTTGAGGTAGTCGAGTGTTGTTTCAATTCCTCCATTTTTGGTGAACTTTTTTTCTACAATGAAAATGGTAATTAAGAAGAATTTCAATTCCAACCCCTTGTATCATAAAGATGTTTAAAGGGTGATAATCTTATTTACATATTTGTCTTTCAGTAATTACAGCATTAGGAAGACACTAGTATTATTACATGAATATAGTTAATGGTGGGAAGTCAATCGAAATATCTGCAAATATCTGCTGGTGCTATATCCATTTTGAGCTTATTTTAGGTGCTTATCATTCAGCTGAGACTTCATATACTAGAACTGAGCATTTTCACAGCAACCACAAGGGTTTCACACAGACATGAGCATCACTTCACAATTTTAAAGTTTTAAGGTCTCAGTTAAGGACCTACTTTGTATTTAAAAATCGTCAGATCTGGTTATTAACTCCTTTCAGATATTGTAATAACGTGACTGTGTGTTACTGGTGTGTCGGTCTTTACTGTGGAAGGTTGAAAACTTGATCAACAGCCATCTGTCTCGAAACTCAAGGTGGATATATCAATGTACTAATACAGTATCTAGTGTTGTAATGTTTATAGTGAAGGAGGGCTGGGTTAGAATGACTTACAAAGAAGTAATTCAGCAGAGTCACATTTCACATAGTTGCAGTGAGTATCACCATAATGGAATTAGTGTAAGGTAGGCAGGACTGTATTTCTGTCTACTTGCAGACTTTTTATTCTTTTCATAGTTGGTTTGTTGTCCACGGTATTTTGGTGGTCTGTTAGGCTAGAGCTCAGGTGCTTTAAAGAAGCAGTTTTTCTCTTGCCTCTCTGTTCCTTTCTTGTAATGGCACGAGTGTTTTTGGAACCAGGATGTACTTCTGAACCCTTTCCCCATGCAATTCAGTGTTGTAAGTAGGTGAGTATCTGCCCAAAGGAAGGTATGCCATGGGGCATGGCAGGACTGCTGCTTTGGGTGGTGGTGCCATTCCATACCACTTTACCTAGCAGATTAGTCAACTTTATTTATGGCTTCCCTGAGTAATTTTTCTTTCTGCTTTTTATGTTTACTTTTCTTTCTTTGTAGTGCTAATAGCAATGTCTTAAAAATTAATGATATTTAAGACGTACTTCACAAAGCATAAAGTTCATACTTCTTCCACATCATGGTTTTATTGCCTAGTGGAGTATTGATGAAATGTGACAAATTGGTTTGAAGATAATAGCACTTCTGATGTTTTTCCTATGGATGTCCAAATACGTTTTTGGAATGATTACTGTTTAGAAGAGTATGTGGTGCATAGGCAATGTAAGTCTGAAATGTTTCTGAATGTTACTCCCGGACAGGGATGAAGGACTAAATTATAGGGAATAAAAACTAGTTTTTTCTCCTGCTCTTTGTACTTCTTTTGGAAGTACGTAGTGAACAACTGGGATCTGTAGATTTCCATTCAAAGTATTTAATCCCTTCTGAATGAGGAAGAAAAATAATTGTTGGGAGCTTTGTCATGAGATGTTTAAATGAATGCCCTTTGGATTAGAATTGTGGGTTTGTTATTTATTTATTTTTCTCTTGAAAGTTTAGATTCTATTATTAGCTTTTGCTTTAAACTGATTGCTTTAAACTTTGTGGCAGTCGATGATAATTCTTGAAACAGGAAGAGGACTGGGATTTCTGTTTTTTCTTCCAAACAAAGTCATTTTTCCCTGATATATCTTTGCAGATAGAGGCATTAACAAAATACCGTTATGCATTCAGTGCCTGAAAATCAATGGAAACTACGATGGACATGCTTTTTGAGGGGAGGGCAAGGAGTGGGGTGTGCGTGTGGTTGGGGTTGTATTGACTGCTGAGCTGGAAAGAGAGCAGATTCTTCTTCTTTTTTTTTTTTTTTTTTTTTTTCCTGAGGATTTGTTAAACTTCTTAGTTTTATTTATCCGTCTTTCATGGTAGCATTGTCTGACTTCTTTTGGAATGTTTTACTCATTGGTAGAACAATTTTAAACTGCAGTTTGAATGGCGAGCAAAACCATCGAGGAGTTGGACGTGATTTAATACTACTTGACTCAGTTTGATACATATGCTTGAAAGGTTAACGTGAAGTTTCTTGGGACTGAATAGCAGTTTGCATTATGCAGTGCATCAGTGATGTATACAGTTCACTTTTTCTACTTTAGATGGTTTTATGTGTGATTCTTCTTCTGCCTGGAGTTTGTGCTGTTACACTTAAATATAGTTGCACGTTCTTAATAGGCTAGATGACTGCTTCTGTCAGGCCTTGCTTACTCTTCATATAGTATATGCCAAAGAAAGGTGGATATGCTAAGGTATATTAAATATATGCATAATATATGTATATTAAAGTATACATACATAAGTACGCAAAGATATGTGCCCCATCCCCATCCAGCCTAGAACTTCATTTCTTCCTGCCAGTTCCGGGAGCTTCAGACCTTTGCCTTGCATGACTGCCAGCAGTCTGAATTCACATCTCTTGGACAAGTTGCTTTTCTTTGCTTTCCTGCTGTCCTCCCTGTCACCTTCGTCAGTAGCTCTGGGAGTGGTGGAGAGAAGCCTGTCTGTGATTGTGCAGAAAAGACCTCGTGGGGAGACAGGTGGACATTCAGGCCAGGGAGGACAACCTGCGGGGTAATCCTTTGTTGCAGTTGCCAAAGGAAACTGTGGTTGTCCCTCCGTCCTCCTGGGTGGGACTGACAAAGCTTCTGTCAGCTGAGGGGTACTCAACACTTGTGTAGGTTTGGTTTGTTTTTTCCCCAGCAGTCCTTCAGTTCAGTCCTGGCTTTCTGATCACAAAGTGATAATATAATTAGTAAGCTGTCAGGGTCCTAAGGAGGCTGGGAGAGGAAAGCTGTTGTTGTTGTTTAGATCAGTTTTTGTTGCAGTTCACCGTGTCGCCTCAAAGATTTGTGTCAAAGAAAGGGAGGAGGTACCTTCTGAGGATGGGGTGGAGAAGGGAGTCATGGCTTTTTAGACAGGCTGAATGCGTGATTTAAGCTCAGATGGCATGAGGAAAGTCAGTTAACCCTTGCCACATTGCTCCTGCACTTGCAAGCTCTAGTTTGATATGCATTTAAGTTGGTACGGTTGATGGGGAAAAGATTTTTTGTTGACTACTCTGTTCTGTTTTGTTCTCTTTCAGGTCTCCCTTGCAATTATGGAGTTTTAGAAGAATAAGGGAGTGTGGAGGGGGAATCCCCCTCTCCACACGTGAGGTAGTTCACTTTGGAATTTTCTATGGACAACAATATTTGTTATATACAATGGTGAAATAAGACTTCTTAAAGTATATATTTATAAATATTTATTTGGATCAAGTGCCAAACATAACAGTACAAAGATTTCTAATGGCAGCTCAATAAGACTGGATTCACATCCTTGGAATTACAAATTTTGGAAGGCACTGTGTTGTATACTGAATTGGAGTGCCTTGATCTACTTGATGGTTGTTCCCCTTAAGGAGAGGAGCAGCCTCCGAAGTGAAGATGAATTCTCTCATACCAGACTGCACTTCAAAGTGTCGATCTCTACAGCATGCTTTGGATGTTATTTCTGTAGTAACCAGAGGAAGTGAAGGCCAGATCAAGGCCTTCCTCTCTTCTTACTGCTACAATGCTGCAACTATAAAGGATGCCTTTGGTAGAAACGTTCTACATCTTGCTTCATCTTGTGGCAAAAAAGGTGTGCTGGACTGGTTGGCTGAGACCAAAGGAGTAGATCTCTCGGTGAAAGACAAGGAGTCCGGATGGACAGCTTTGCACAGAAGTATATTTTATGGATACATTGATTGTGTTTTGTCATTACTGAAGGTGAGTAATTTGCAGCTGCCGTTTTCCTTGGTATCTACAATTTTTAGAGTTGTATCACTTACAGAAAAGTGGGTTTTTAAACTTGATGGAAAGCCTTTTGAGGGCTGTCTTAGTACTATGTGTGGATCACAGTGCACTGATTTTTTGAAATTTGTCTTTGTATTCATAAAAGGTGTCTGCCTTTGCCCATACAGAAATCAGCACTGAGTAAGGCTCTCTGATCAATTGTAGACTTTCCTGAAAGACTGGTTTGTATGAGCACTGTCGGGGTTAGGATCTGAAAAGTGCAGGATGAACTTGATGTTAGACTAAAGACATTGCAAAAATAGACTCTTTAGTAATTATACCAACTGGTATTTTTAGAGAACATAAAATAATATGAGTTTGGGTGGAGTAGTAATTAGCAATGGATCTTATGTTTGAGAGAGAAGCGGTTCAAGATGCACAGCATTTTAAGTGAATCCCCATTTCATTTATATTTTAACCAGGGCTTTCTCTCAGTCCCCTTCATTCATTTCTTGCAATTGCTGGTTTTTCCCTGCCTCTTAGCAAGTTGTCTTTTATTTTTGCTTGCTCTTCCCTCTGTCCTTCCCACCCCAAATACAGCAACAAGAAGAGCTCCATGTGATTGAGAGATTCAGGCTCCCTTTAACCATGTGAGAAAATGAAATATTTCTGGTTCAGGGTGACTTAAAGCAAACCTTTTAAGGCAGAGATTTTTGCATTTTGAGTTCAGCCTTTTACAATTGCAATGACTAGCCATTTGTAAGCATTAAACTCTCTTCTTTCAGCAGGCAGTTTAAACAAAATGGTTGTGGATCCAATAGTTTTTAATTCTTGAAGGTCTGATAACTGATAAATATGTATTTCATGTGCTGTACTCCTACATAGTGAGGAAGTTTTCTTTAAACTTGCCAGAAGTAAATGTTTTTACGAGAACTGTAAGTGATTCTGTTCTCTAGAAAACTCAAAACTGTGTATGTGATGTTTGAAAAGGTACTCCATCCTCTAGCATGTGTGTCTGTCTCTTTGATATTTGCTTACATGAGGCCTATACTGGTTTCCCCAAATGTATTTTACTTTTCTATCAGTTGCATAAATGAGTGAGGTTTTTATGATAAGTAGCTCTGTTGATATTCCTCTTAAGAAGCAGGATGAGTCATGGAGAGTGCTCTACCTTCCAGTTCCTTAACCAAAGTCTCTCTGCTATACTGTGTTATTAAAAGCATGTGTTCTTAGGGTATTATAGCAATGTCAGGAAGGGATTATAGGATATAATTATGAAATAACTGAGCCAGAAAGGGACCTCTGGGCAATTGTGTCATCCAAACATCTGTGTTCCAGTGTTTTAACACCAGTCCAATAAAAATGTTTTTTTTTTTTTATGTTTAAATGGAATTTCTTGTATTTCAATTTGTGCCCTTTGCCACTTGGCTTGTCACTGGATACCACTGATAGCACCTCTTCCCCCACCTCCAATCAGGTATCTTTTATACATGTCAGGAAGATCCCTTCCAAACCTTCTCTACGTTAAGCATCCCTGCTGTCTTGCCTGGCTATTTACATCCTCTTGCCTTTTCTCAGCAACTGTGACCTACTGTTCCCTGCTTGTTTTCAAGGCCATAGTAGTTTTTTTCAATTTTTTTCACTTCTCTAGCTTGTCCAAACTGATTTTAAAAAAAAAAAACAACTTGCCAGTATAAGAAAATGTATTCTTCAAAGCTGATAAATGCATCTTTGATAAATACTTAACCTTTTTAGATGGCAGTGTTTTACCTTCAAGTGAGTTTCCTCTGTGTTTCCCTGATTACATCTTATTACTCAATCAGTTTTCATACAATAAAATCCCAGTTAATGGATCAACATGCAATATATGTAGCTGAACAGAATTACGCTATTGGTGTTTTTCTTTTCATTTTTTTTTTCCAGATCTACTTACAATTGACCAGAAAGATTCTGAAGATTTTCTTTTATCAATATCAAAGTTCAATTAAAGATTTATTTAGCTTATTAAATGTTTACCTGGCTTACTTCAAGCTGTGGAGTAAATTTTAATTTTTGTTCTTCTCTTCCCTTCTCTGCTTCTCTTTCAGCATGGTGTTAGTCTGTATGTTCAGGATAAGGAAGGTTTATCGGCCTTGGATCTTGTGATGAAAGACAGGCCAATCCATGTGGTGTTCAAGAAAACTGGTAGGAAATCAAATAACTTAAATTATATTTTACAAGGAGATATATTTCAACAACATATTAATGTATGTATCAGTGTAGACAACATTTTCTGTTTCTAATTAGGTCTGTATAAGTTATCAGATGCCTGAAGATGTGGTGTCTCTAATGTCGTAAGACATCAGGTGCAGAATTTTGGCAGTAGATGCAGATTACACCTAAGTAGCCTGAATGAACAAATAATGACTGGCTTAGAGGTTTAAAAAAAAAAAAAAGAGCAAGTGATTTAATATGTTGTCCAAAGACATTGTGGAGACTCCATCCTTGGAGATGCTCAAAACCTGAGAAGGACGTGGTCCTGGGCAACCAGCTGTAGCTGACCATGCTTGACTTGGACAGGAGGGTTTCCAGAGATGCCTTCCATCTTCTGGCATTCTGTGATTTTTCTCTTTATCTGAATTCAGGTTATCAGAGAGACTGTCACATTACCAAAGACAATGTCTTTGAATTCAGTAGGGTAGTTTACATCACTACTGTATCCTTTGTGAAAAGAGGGGAAATATGTTCTTGAATGTTTAGAATACTTTTAAGGTAAGATAAATTGACATAAGTTAGCTACAGTTACTCTAAATACAGTATCTCAAAATAGGAAATGAGTATGTAGAATAACTGTGAGCACACAAACTTTTCTTTGTCAGGAAACTAGTTTTCCTGTGTTTTTTATTTATTCTTATACCGTTCTATTCTTTTTGTACCACCCCTCTATCCCCTTTTCTCCGTGTGTCCAAGTTCAGTCTGGTTGTGCAGTAAAAGTTGTTCTTTTCAGCTTTCAAATCAATTTAAGTGGTTTTGGTTACGCAAATGCTGAGTTTCATGTATTAATTTTACATTGTAATATATACTGAAATTCTTTAGTCTTTATAACACTAGTGCGACATGATCAAATATACATTGATTTCAGTTTCCTACTCATCAGAAAACGCTGTTCAGATATTACTATAACCGAGAGGTTATTTAAAAAATAATGAATAAAGAATAATGAAGGTGCTTATGGCTTTTATGCATAAGAGTATAACCTTTTTTGGGAAAGGCTTTTTACTAAATTGAGAAAAAGCCATATGTAAACTAAGGTAGTAATAATGATCTTCTGAAAACATCTACAGTAAATCTACTGCTGTGGAATGTTTGCATTTTATGCAACTGGAAAATAAGTGTGACTAATGGTGATTGTTTTCTATACATCATTGTCAAAGTATTTTGTTGTAGTATCTTACTTTTCATAAGAGTATATCTTTTTAAAGTTCAGTTTTAGGTAAAAAAACCAACTTTCCTCTACAAATTTTTAATAGAAACAGCAGGAGTTACTTTTCAAATTCAGTATGCATGAAACTGCTACATTTACAAGCTTCAGAGACTATTTTTCATTGCAGACCCCACAGAAGTTTACACCTGGGGAAATAATATAAATTTTACTTTGGGTCATGGCGGTCAACAGAGTAAACATCATCCTGAATTGGTGGACCTCTTTCCTCGGAACAGCGTTTATATCAAACAGGTATTCTGGAAGTATTACATAGGCACCTTTCGCAGTGAATGTGGAGGGGTGTGTAGGGGGAAACAACTATCAACAATATCATCAAGTTTTGAAAATTTACACAGAAAAAAATATTGGGTCTGATTTTTATGTTTTTAGTTTTTTTGTTTTTATTTTTTCTTCCTAGTTATTTCTCAGCAAGCAGTCTCCGTTGATCTGGCAAGCAGCTTAGAGCAGCCAGGGAGTGTTAGACTTGGTGTGTTGTATTATTTTCTTGCTGCTTTACCTCCCCATCACCCCCAGTGAAATCATAGTTCTCTGTTTTGGTGGGGAGAATGTTTTTTGATAGTTATTGATGATTTACCTTGGATATATGGCTTGTACGTCATTAAATAAATAATTCAGAAGCATGATGCTTCTGTAACTGTTTTGAGTTTCTAATCTCTTGTGCAACTCCCACAGTGAACTCAAGTGGGACAATGAATTTGTTTGATATGTGTTGAATTAAAAGTCCTCTTGTGTTGAAAGTAACGTGTGCTGTTACAGCACTCCTCCTGTAACGGTAGTTTGTCCCTAATAACTTCTTGTGACTTCAGTTTAAGAAGAGTTTACAGTAAAACTTGAAAGTTTACAGTACAACTTGAACAAGCATTCAGTGCAAACAATTTGTGCTGCAGTGTTAACATGGTTCCTTCAGCAATTCTGTGTCAGTATTGTAGCCCTTAAAACTGAATCTTTTGGGCTTCTACTAGCCTGCAGGGCCGTGCTTGAACATATTTTGATAAATACAAACTCTTCAAGTAAGTTAAGGCAATATATACTAAATTTAAAGCAAGCGTTTTGTGTTCCTTGTGACTTGATTTGGTAGTGTCAGTGCTGTAATACTAGTATCTTACCCATATTTTCATGACCAGATAAATCACAACCTTTGAGAGTATTATTTGTTTCATTTAAATCTTAGCTTTTAAAGAGGTTTACTATACAGGCAAAGAAGTGAAATAACTAGAAGTATGCCTAAATCTTGTTGTGTCCTGTACCTGTGTCACAGACAATCAGGGAATTCTTTTATAAACCGGCCCGCTTTCTACACCGTGGTTTAGTCTGTTCTGGGGGCTCCGTACTGTGGCCAGCCTAGTCATTAGATTTGTATGGAGAGCTGCTGTAACGTCGCTATCTCAGCAAAGACCAGGGAGATGCATGCAACGGGTGCATTTCACTTCCGGTTGAAGTTTCCCTTTCCTTCTGAGGTTCTTTGTGGTGGTTATAGTGATAATAGAAAGAGCTCATGTTGGCTAATTGAACTAACTTCGGGGAAGGTTTTGCAATTCAGAGGACTGGCAGTGTAGGCTATTGTGCAAGTCTGTAATCATGCGACTTCATTTTTACCTTTTCAGTAATTCAGTAATTACAATTTGTCTTTTTTAGTTTGTTAGCATTCAAATGTGATAATCATAAAAGCATGCTAAAAAGTTGTGCATAGTAACAACTTTGATCATTTGCATTTTTGAAAACACTGCTTAGGTTATTTAAACCTTGGGATGAAGCTTCTGTATTGCAGCATTGCATACAGTTTCATGTTCACAAGTTGTACCTGTATTGTAATAAGTTATCTTTAATAAAGCTGAACTTGTTTTGGCGGATGTTTTCAGATTATCCAAGAAAACTAATTTGTCCTATATCGACCTCCCCCACCCTTTTTTTTTTTTCCCCCCCTTTTTCTTTCAGGTGTTACTCTGCAAATTCCACTCGGTGTTCCTTTCCCACAAAGGTCAAATTTATACATGTGGACATGGACAAGGAGGACGCTTGGGTCATGGTGATGAACAAACATGCCTGGTATCTTAATGCTATCTTGTGTGTAGTCTAGCATGATATTTCTTTTATATCAAAAAGGGATCTAAAATCTGAAATTGTTTCTCTAAGTGTACTCTTAAAACTTTTTTTTAGTCAATTTGCTGTTGATTTCAAATAAACAACCTTCCCTTTCACCACCAAATAACAGCAGAAAACTTCTCCAGTGATGTGGCAAAGAGTAGAAGAACGTACATTTACATGTATTATAATTTAAGATAGTTTTATACTGAGGTGAAATTTTTGTGTTAAGGCTGAGTTGGTCCAAAAGGTAGCTGATGCCAGATTAAGTGGGAGCAAATGGTTTTCTGCTGGGCTTCTTAAATAGGTTTATGATGCTGTCAGATAAGTGTCTGGCGCAAGCAGTACTGGGGAGCTGGAGTGACATGAAAAGTGGTGGTAGGGTTGCTTCTTGTTAGACTTGCACATCAATTAAGTGAATTCATTTGAATAGTACATTGTTGCAGTATGCAAAACCAAAATCTGAGAAGACAGAAGTATGATGGCAATACAATTCAGACTTCTTTATCTTATCCTGTGTACCAGGTAGTGTGCACTTAGTTTACAGCACTATACTTTAATTTTTAAAAATTACTAATATGGAGTATCTGGTAGAACTTGATACTATGTTGCTGGATGCTATAGTGAGGACCAGAGCTCACTTTTTAACATGTTTTTTTAAAGAACACAATTCTAGGAAATGAGATTTTTTTGCAAAGGGGATACAACCTGGTGTTTTGAAATTTGGATGGTACCCAGTTGAACAAAAGAGAGTTCCCATTAGAGAGCATAAAGAGTCAAAGATACAGAACTGCTTCCTTACTCTGTGTAACTGTCTTGGATTATGCTGTATTTGGGTGGAAGAGAGAAACCTTTATTGTTCATTGTAATTTAAAAAGAAAAACAAAAGATGTAACAGTTAATACTTGTCCAGATGTCCTCAGGATATAGTTTCCACCCTAATTTCAGAGCAGGTAGTTAAAAATCATCTCCCCTGATAGCAGAGGATGTGTTTCACATGACTCACTGAAAGTAATTTGTCTCATTGCACTGGGTGTGGTAATTTGGTTAATGAGTACATTGTATGTTCAGATACATTTTCATCTGTATTTAATTATTTTATGACTTTCTGTTGGTGTCATTGTAGTTACATACATGGCCAATGATTAATATAATACTTTTTTTTTTTTTTCTTGTTTAGGTTCCAAGACTTGTGGAAGGCTTAGCTGGCCACCAGTGCTCACAGATAGCAGCAGCTAAGGATCATACTGTTGTTTTAACAGAAGATGGATGTGTTTACACGTTTGGTCTAAATACTTTCCATCAGCTGGGTATTCTTCCTCCTCCTGCTAATTGCAATGTTCCTAGACAGGTAAAAATAACATCAGCCAAAAGCTTAGTTGTGGTGTGCTTTTTTTTTTTTGTTTGTTTCTTTTTTTTCTTTTGTTGTTTTTGTTTGTTTATTTGTTTTCTTTTAACAGAAGGTGAAATGTGAAGATTGTGCAAATAACTTTTAAAGTTTTTCAGGACAATGAAGTGGAATCTGAGTTCAAATAAAATCTTGATTCTGTTATCATACATCTCAATCTTAAATACTTACCTGTGTCCCGATTTACATCTCAGTTTGTAACCTGAACAATGATAAAGTTTGTAGTAATAAGTATGATACAAGCTCCAATTTCCAGAAACCTTTCCCCCCAAACTGTTCTGTAACTGAAATGAACTTAGAGTAATAAGTATGTATTACTTGAGACTAATAATCTTTACACGTTTTGGATCACTGGATGATGGATCTAAGAGTTTGATGGTAGTGTCCTTTGCTGGAAGCACTGTTGATTCTGGAGTTGTAGTGCTTTGGAAAGAATAGAAACAGGGAGGAGAAATAACTAAAGAGAACCAGTGAGGCTTCAGGAGAGGGTATAAGCATCCACAACTTTACTATATTTCTATGCTTAATCAATAATTTATTTTTAATTTTTTAAAGGAAGTAAGAATTACTTGACCTTTTATTGAAAAGAAATTTCATCTGGAGTAAAAAAAAATAAAAAAATTGTACTACCAGTGTTATAAAAGTAGGAAAGAATAATTGGCCAAAGCGCAACAGGATAGTGTTTTAGGGTATGGTGGGATGCCCTTCAGTTGTGTAATGATAGCTGTGTATCCACAGTATTTACTTTGATCTTGATCATCAAGAAGTATCTGGAAAATGAAGTTAAAATTGATGTCTGGAATCAATAGTATAGTATTCTGCAGTGTGTTTAGGGCATTAGGGCTTGCCAGCTGAAACTTTTTAACTGACATCTTAGCAGCACCTGAGTCTTCTTTGCCTGTCTTGCACATGTGCTGTGCAGTCCTGTTTGGCATCTTGCATATGAAGATGGCTTGAGAAGATTTGATTCTAGTTCTGATGAGATACTGGAAAAAAAAAAATACTTCCTTTTTTTTTTTTTGTCACAAATGTAATAGTGTCCCACTTGACAAACTTCTGAAATAATCCCGACTTATTAGACTGTACATGGATTGATACCAGTACTGTATTCTTAATGACTTTGAGAGTTAAATGTTGTCAGAAGTTTGTACATGTGAAATTCACCCGTTGCTGCTTAATATTAAGATGTACTTTGGATTTGTGCTTAGGTTCAGGCAAAAAACCTGAAAGGTAGAATGGTGATTGGAGTGGCTGCAGGCAGATTCCATACAGTGCTATGGACTAAGGAAGCAGTGTATACCATGGGGCTGAATGGCGGCCAACTAGGTAAGGTAGAAGCGTTCTGAAAGTAAAACCCAGCCTTTAAAAGATGTTACTTGTACTAAAGCTGTCATCTGCTTCTTACAACAGAAGCCTGGTTAAAGCTTTCTCCTTTTTTTTTTTTTTTCTTCCAATCTGATAATTTCACCACTCCACACTTCTTTTGAAGAATATTTTTCATTACTGGAAATCACTTTTACGTTTTGAGATGATGAGAGCTAGTCTGACTTAGCTCTGGTATTTGAATTCTTTATAATTCTTTTCCCTTCCAAATTGTGTGGTTCTGCTACTGAAGACGTTCAGGAAACAGAATGTTACTGTTTGTGTTGCAGATTATCCCAAGTCTCACTGATACTGCCCTTAATAAATCATAAACTAGCATTTATCGCTCCTGCCTATGTCATTTTTTTTCCCTATGCACTGTAAATAAGCTACTGATCACTTTTTCTGAATGCTACATATGTAGAATTTTTTTTCAACACCATTACCAGAATCTTCACTTAATTCAATATTATTCTGAAATTAAGAAAACCTAATAAAAATGTGTTACCAACTAGTGAACTTCCTAATTTATTGTATGAATGGGATATTTTAATTGCATTTGTCTTTTTTAATAAACAGATATTGCAATATTGGTTTGGATTTTGCACTCCTACAGTTTTGTATCTTTGTGCAGACAAAACTTAGCTAGCTCTGGTACTTACAGTTAATCTGCATCACTTCTGACATCAGGTTCAGACACTTTTGTGTTCCTATTTAAGATTGAAAAGGTATGTGAAAAAACTTGTCTTTGTCAGAGAAGTATCTTACTAATGCATATTTGTTCTTTTTTTTTTTTTTGATTTTTTTGTATATGCATCTATCATATGCATTTCATTGTGGTTGCTTGTGCTGTTGAGATTCTTCTGATACGCACATGGCCCAGTGCAGTACCATATGGAGACAGTAACTTGTATCGTAAGTGGTGTAGTTGTGTCAGCTGGGAACTATGATGGACCTGTGGTAATAAACCTTGACCTCTGTAGGAGATTTGGGCGTAGCACCACACTCAGAACAGGGCTGCTTCATCTTTAGAGGTAGTTCTGCTGCTTGTTCCTGGATTTTTGTACCTGATCCACTCCGTGGTGCAGAATTAAGTGCACACAGGGCAGGTTTATGCTGTGTATGTTTTGATAGATTCTTTGTTAGGATTCTTGATGCAGCAGAGCAGTAATACCTTGATTTCTATGTTTTCAGAGTCCTTACATTAAAACTCCAACCTCGTCTTTTGTTTCACATTAACTCCCTGCCTTTGTGCTTAAGTGCACTTAGAGTAATTTGTATTGTGAGCTTGCTTAGTTTCCAGTGGCTGAAATAACCTACAGTTTATGCCAGTGTGATAGAAATTCTAGTGTCATGAACTGTAATATGATCAAACAAATAGTCTTTCTTTGGAATGAAAGGCAGTCCAACTGCAGTGTCTAACCATAATAAATAGCTGGCCCTGTAGAATATGCCTTACTTTATTATTTGTGTATCAGATCTTGAATATTTTCTGTTGTTTGTGGTAAACTAACACGTGTATGCGTGGTGTAGCTCTTACCTGTGTTATTATTTTGAAGATGAATTATTAACTACCTAGAAAGTGTTACAGAATTTAAAGGTTCTTCAAAGTAGCATAGCAATGTCCTTTAAATGAATGATGTGTGAACTGTCAAATAATGCTTTTGGGGTGGGTTGTATTTTCTAGGCTATCTGCTGGATCCTAATGGTGAAAAATGTGTAACGGCACCTCGCCAAGTTTCTGCTCTACACCATAAAGATATCTCTGTGTCCCTGGTGTCTGCAAGCGATGGTGCTACAGTATGCGTCACTGAAAGAGGAGATATTTATTTACTTGCAGACTATCAGTGCAAAAAGATGGCTTCAAAGTATGTGTTACTTCTCTTATTTGTCATGAAGAAGTGAAGATTTCTTATGCTTGCAACTATTTTAAAGGTTTTTGTTGTATAAAGTAGCAGTAATATGGTGTTCCCCTGAGTTTTTTTCATTTGCATTTCTTTCATATGAACTGCAGCCAACTTTTTGGTTTTATTTGTTTTTTGTTTTTGTTTTTTTGTTATTAGATGAGGTTAAAGTCCACTCACTGTTTACTAAGGATGTTTAAAAAAACATAGAAGAAATATTCCATGTTGTAGGTTTAAACATTTTGAAACTGGTATTTTTTGTTCATCTGTTGGCCTCAGTTTGTTTAAATTCGTCTTGGTAGAGGCATTGAAGATGTGCTGTTGTATTTAGTTATGTTGTTATGATTTTGAGTCAGTAAGTTTGGCTCTGTATTTCATAAAGAATGTGTGGATATAATATGCTACATAGAGTAATTTAGGTTGGAAGAGGGACCTTGTGACGTTATCTGGCCCATGTGCCGAAACCTGAATGTAAAGTGGTTGAAGAAATTGGTCCTATGACTCATAAATTAAAATGATTATTAATTATATTATTATTAAATTATATTCTCTCTTAGTTTACATCAACAGTTCAGAAGAGGTAACTAACCTTTTTTGAGAGCTCCCAGTTATCTTTTCAGATACACTTCAAATTCTAGCAATATTCATAGACGTGTTAGCTTAGTGATTATTTTATAATTTATTTTCTACATGGTTAAATAAAGGTGCTGATGCTTGGAGAAACTACTTCAACTACGCTTTTTTTTTTTTTACTACTTCTCTAAATGAAAAAGGTAATTTTGTCATAGAAGCAATATCCATTCACGATGAAGAAATACTATTTTAACCTTTTGTGTTCTTTCAGACAGCTGAACCTTAAAAAAGTTCTAGTTAATGGGGGCTATTTGGAATACAAGGTAGACACCCAGCATCTTAAAGAAAATGGGGGTCAGAAGATTTGCATTTTAACACTGGATGAAGCTGGAAGAGTAAGTTGTGTTCCTAAAATCATAATTGTATAGCAAGCTGCATACTGATTAACAAGAATGAAACCATTTGGGCTCCCTTGATGAGTCTCTGTTTTGATTTAAGAAATCAAAGTAGAACTTACCTTGGGTAGGAAGGTAAAATGCATGCTGAAATAATAACCAAATAACTGCATTTTTACTGTTCTACTTTAAGCATAAGTTGACAGTACAAAATCATGCATAGAGAATAAGCAATTCACTTGTTTAAAAAAAAAAAACAACAACTATGGGTGGACTACCACAATAGTGTACAGTAGTTTATTTTTAAATCTGTGAACATCTGATGGCTCTTCATTGGAGGTTGAAGCTCCTTTACTTTTGCATACAGAAGTGGTTATAGCATGCATGGTCTTTTTTTTCTTTTTTTCTTTTTTTTTTCTCCTGTCTCCTTTCACTCAACCTCCCCAGTCACTTTTACACCCTCCAGAAACAGTCTCCAAAATAGTCTCTAGAGTCTTTGCTGAAAAGCAGCTGTTCTGTGGATGAGATGTCCCTTGTAATGTTGAAAAGTTGCTGCTAAACCAGGTGAATAACTTAGGATTTATAGCTAAATGTAGACACTGTTTTCTTAGGATCACAATACTATGGTGGATTTATTGTTTTCTTTCCTCATCCTATCATAGAGGAGCAGCTTATAGGGTCCTTCAAAACACCAGCCTTTTCTAGCATAGGTCTGTTCACTGGGAGACCTAAGTGTTCAGTGCCATCTAGTGGTGTTTACAAAAAGGTTTTGTTGCTGAAATGCTGCCTTAAAGAATGTTAAGAAATGAGTTTGTATATCAAAATAGAGATCGGTGCGAGTATTTCCCTTTCTTTCTTTGCATTTGGTTGAGGCCATCTTATCTGATTATTAGGTCTTCAGTTGTATCAGAGATCATAAACTTCCAGTTCACTATTTGTTCATGTGAGGTTTAGGCTCTAGCATCTGTAGTATTGGTAGTGCCCCTTCAACATCTTTGGGATACTACTTTAGCAGTAAGAAACTACTTATCGTCCTGCATCAGTGGAACCGTGTCAACCTACATTGTGTATCTTTCCATGCTGAATGCTGGCAAATGCTGGGCTTTGTGCTTTAGTGCTGTAGGCAATAAATTATTGAGTAAAGAGAGGGATGGGATCTTAATCGTTCTGTTTCCTGAATCAACACTTCTAGTCTGGCTTGATTGTACTTCCTTTAAGAGAGTATTCTTTAGCCTGGAGAAGAGAAGAGAAGGCTTAGAGGGAATCTTAGCAAAGTCTTATATATACATACATACATGAAGGTGTATATATACCTATATATAGGTGTGTATATGTGTGTGCGTATCTGTATGTGTGTGTGTGTGTGTGTGTGTGTGTATATATATATATATATATACACACATACACATATATGTCGATATACCTGAAGGAAGGGTGCAAAGAACGCAGAGCCAGGCTCTTTTCATCAGTGCTCAGGGACAAGACAAGAGGCAGTGGGCACAGACTGAAACACGGGAGGTTCCCTCTCAACATCAAGAAAGTTTTTCACTGTGAGGGTGACTGAGCATGGGTGCAGGTTGTCCAGAGAAGTTGTGGAGTCTCCCACCTTGAAGATGCCCAGAAGCCATCTGGATATGGTCCTGGGCAGCCTGGTGTGGTTGGCCCTGCTTGAGCAGGGCAGTTGGACCACTCTGTGATTCTGCAAGGCACAAGAAAGGGGAAAGGAAAGAGGTCACTTGAATTCCTTTGTCCCTTCCTTATGTAGGTGTTGACAGACCTTTGCAGCTCCTTCAGTGGGACGAGTAGAAAGCCCGACTTTAGCCCCACTGATGCCACATCTGGGCTTCCCTTCCATAGAATTGTTGCTGTGTGCCCACTTCTTTCAGACATCCACAGTACACCTGTGTATGGGGTCTTCCTGCTCATGCAGTCCTTCATGTTTCTGTTGAATGTTTTCAAGTTTATATTTGGTTATGGACTCCATTGCAGACCTTGGATGGTACAGAGAAACTTAAGATTTTTGTCAACCAGTTAACAAGAAATGGCTTATGTTTTTGCTGTGTTAGCTTTGAATTTGACCTGATTTATAAGCAAACCAGTTGGACAAATTTGTAAATCAGGAACTGGATTAAGCTTGTTGCTTGGCTTGACTTGATACCTTTTGCTGTCCTTACTTGAAATGTCAGTAAAAACTATCCCATAGATGACTGTTGCAAAGATATTTGAATATTCAGAGAAGCTTTTCAAATGCCCTTCGTGGGCAATTGGATCTAGATACCGTAATAGATTTTCCCCATTTGATTTGCAGTTTCTTTGTAATAAATACTCATAATGTTTTAGGATTAACATTTAGAAGGATGTCCTTCTCCTTTTATATGTGACTTTGAAATGGCATGTTCTTGTATTTAAAAAGTACTGTAGTGTATAATATTTAATTGTCTTTATATGATATGAGGGTTTTCTCTTTCTCTGAAAAAATGGTACTGATATTACAGGTCTTTTGTTGGAAGTCATCTAACAACTCCATGAAGCAATGTCGTTGGGTGTATGGCCGGCAAGTCTTCATGTCCGATGTTGCTTTAAATAGGAACGAAATGATGTTTGTCACACAGGAGGGTGAAGCCTTTACTGGCAAGTGGCTGGAAGAAGGGAAAAAAATATCAGAAAAGAAAGGTTAGTTACGATTTTCTAACTTTTTTAATTTTTTAATAAAATCTTTAATCAAACCTTTATAGCCTCTTCATTTTCTGCTGCTTGATCTAGCAGTATTATGTGACGAATTCTTTCTCTTCTCAGTGGTTGGTACACTGACCACTACTGTTTTCTTTCCTCAGTAATACTAAGACTTACCCTTCGGTTAACCTTCAGGTAGAGATTTCCAGGAAGAAAAGTACCTTTAAAGAGCAGTAGTAGCACAAGGGTACAATGTAATGATTTTGTCACATATTAAATGACCAGTGCTAGAAAACTGGTGTTGAACAAAAAGAGGAGCATGTAATTACATTGTTCAGTCAGTGAAAGCTTATTTTGCTTCCCAGACATAGTCCCATTTCTGGACATAGTATGGTCTCCAGAGCAATTTCTTCCTTATTAACTTGGCTCATATTGGTGAGAATAGGTCGTGATGGATTGTTTTTCTGTGAAGAAGATAGCCCTCTACTACAGGACAGGATTTTAATTGAAACTCTTGTCTCTGTTTATGTAGGTGTCTTAAAAATCTATAGATAGCAATGGATTTACTCCCAACCTGGGCTTGTATATGAGCTTTACAGATTTATGTTGCAATTCTGTCTCATTTGATACCTAGATTCCATCTTTAGTTTTATGCAGAAATGGACTTATTCTTTGACAGCAAAAATCTTTCCTCTGTTGCTCATTGCAGATTTGCATACTTGCTCTTTCACTACTTCCCTTTATTCTACATCACGTAGTGGTGTAGGAACTCTGTTCTTTCTGCTTATTGATGTTCTTTTTGTAGCTTTAGTATCTTTAAGGAAACTTCAGAATCCAGATCTGTTGACTAGGTGAACGTCTAGTTGACATTCATGACTGCTTTGGAATGAATGAGAGCTTTCTGTGTGTTTTTTGTTTTGTTTTGAAAGTTTTAATGAGCGTGGTGTTAAGCGAGCTGAAATCTTCAGCATAGTGTAGACTTACCAATAACTGCATCAATGGACTTAAAGAAGTCATAAATCTTGCCTTCTTTTATCAGCTGCATTTTAATTAGCTTGACCATCCTGTGTTCTTTTCAAATTTTTTTTTTTTAGCAGAACTTGTATCGAGCCTTCAAAATGCTTCATGTGAAATGTCTTGTCCATCCGAAACAAACAGTGTGTATGAAAGAATTCGGCTTCAAAAACTTGCTTTTGTCCACCGAGCTGTTAGTATTGCTACAGATCCTAATGGATGCAACTTTGCTGTTTTACAGTCAGATCCTAAAACAAGGTATATTTAAAATATCAACAGCTGTATTTTTTCCTGTGCGTGTGCGTTTGTGCATGTGATAACAATTAAATTGTTCTGCTTTTTGAAAAAGCTTGTTTTCAGCTCATACAGAAGTTACAGTGTATATGGTTATCCATACTGCCAGAGAATAGCACTTGTTAGTAATCAGCTGCGTTATACAAATAAATAAGCTGAGGTCTTTGAGAAATTAGGATAGGTAGTGTTGACATTTTATCTAAAGTGTTTAAGGCAAGCATTTTTGATGTATTTCTTAATACACTCTGAGCTCTAAACACTGTAGAAATTCATCCCTTCAGTAATTGCCAATAATCGACTTCTAAATGAAAGTGAAAACTGTTTAAAGGAAAATGAATAGACTACTGAACAATGTTCCTTACACTCTTGTAATAGTTTCCAACATATATGATACAGGAGTAAATATTAGCTTTTTTCTCATTGCTTTGACTTGTAATATGAAATACAGCAGACATTTACATGTCCTCTTGTTGGAAAAATGAGATAGTTCTGATAATACATATTTGCGGACTTAATTATAAAGACAAAATGCTGTATTTGATACTCTGAAACATGTTGGATCTTACATATGTGATTTAATAGCCTAAGCATATTACTGGTTCTTTTTAGTAAAGAATAGGACATGAAATTGAGTAGTCCAGCAATGTAAGAGAATAAATAATAATAATAATAAGAAGAATGAGAACAACGTTACCCTCTTCACTAAACATACTGTGAAAAAATTTATGGAGCTTGTAAACAGTGGATTTTTTTGATGCATTTAATTTTTTTTCTAGTCTCTATGAAATTCCAAGTGTGTCATTATCAAGTTTTGGAAAGGATTTTGGCAAGCTTTTAAATGAAACAGATGAAATGGACAGCATTCATGATGTGACTTTTCAGATTGGCGCTAGAACTTACCCTGCGCACAAGTACATCTTGGCTGTACGCTCTGACTTCTTCAAGAAGCTGTTTGTTTCCGGTGACGATCAGCTAGACACTCCAGATGTCTACCGTAAAGATGAAGATGCTGTTGGATGTGATCTTTATGTAATAGAGAAAGTTCATCCAGATCTGTTTGTGTACCTTCTGCAATTCATATACACTGATACTTGTGATCTTTTGACTCATGGTTATAAACCAAAAATCCTGCATAAAGAAAAATCAGAAGAATATCAAGATACTTTAATTTCTAACCTGAACAAAATGAGTTTTGATGAAGATATTAACAGAAAGTCTGCATTTGAAATTTACAGAAATAATCAAGTAAAAGTTCTAAATGAAAAACAGAAGAACAAATCTAAAAAAGGCAAAATTGTTGGTGAAGAAGTTAACCTCATAAAAATGTTGCAAAGTGCTGCAAAAAAATTTGGACTCAGCAATTTAAGTGGAAGGTAGGTGAAAGGAAATGCATTTATATTTTGGCAAGCTTTTCATGATATGTTATTTAAACTGATTTAACTTGTTATTAAATTTGAAGGCTAGTTAGGGTTGCTAAGTTTGCCTTACTTGCTTTTTTTTTGTTTTGTTTTTAAGTATAAAAGCTTACAGCACACACCATGTCAACTCTTTGAAGTACCATCAGTTTGTTCTGATGTTCTTCCCTAAGACAAAGTATATATGACCTTTTTGAGTAATATCAGAGGTACCGTACTTACAGCAACATCTTCTAGTAAGCTTCTGTGTGATGCAAATGTGCTGTTGGCCCTTATTCTTACAGCTAAGACTTGACATCTGATGCAAATGATCTGACTTTCCAAAATGACTGTCATGAAACATGAATATCTATTTTGTTAGAGTCAGCTAATCTGCTTGAGTTTTGGATTGATGGATTTCTAAGCTGTGGTCCATAGTATACCATTTTTTTTCCACAGATAACTTTGCTTTTCATTGTTTTATGCTAAATATGTTTAAATTCTTGTTTCACTGATGGACTCTTAGTGTTGAAACTGATGTAAATGAGATCAAATGTCTCCCCAGAATTATATTATTCAGGTTTTTTCCTGCATTTGTCTTTTCATTTCGGAGGAGGTAATGAGCTGTTTCACAGCAGTTGTCTTCACTGTATTTTTCACAAACACTGGAATTAATCAGCAAACCTGTGAAGCTGCTGCTAAAACTGAGTTTCCAAGTAAAATTGCCACAATAAAGCACTTTCCCATTGAAAGTATATTGCTTCATAATCCAACAGCAACACTCTTGCGTCTTTACCATTCCAGTTCACAAGCCTCCTTCATAAATTAGGATGTTAAAAAGCCTGTGCTGAAACATGCATCTCTTCCACACCACTGTCTTTGCTCAGATAACTGACTGGTAATAGAATACATAACTCCTAGATTTTTGACCCTGTGATATTGGACTTTGGCCTTAAGTATAGCAGTATAGTGTTCATTAAAGATAAATAAGATAGCTAAGGTGTAGAAAGAATGTCAGTTATGTTTTACAACTGGCCCTTTGTAGTTTTCTATGAAAAATCATTTTGATTCTTTTTCATATTTACAATATGAGCCCACTGAAGTGCTGTTACTTCTTGAAACTTTTTCATAATGGTTTGAACTGTATACTAATTATATTACTTATTACTGATGTTAATGATTTGCAGATTGGATGGAGTCAGGTTAGAAAATGGAAAAATTAATGTTGTCAACAGAAAGAATGGGAACAAACTGAAGTTTAATCAGAAGAAATGGTAAACTTTTTAAATTAAACTTTCCTCATCTCTGCCATCTTCCTCTTCTGTCATCTCATTACCTATTAAGTGCATGCTAAGGTTGATCAACCGTGTTTTAGCTTTTGGTGTATGCTTGTCCCTTTCACAGTAACTGATATTTGGAAGTTCTCTTTAGATGTTTATATCCCAATCTGGGAATTAATAATCTGGGGTAGGTTATATATAGTATATTTTCGCTTCTTTCTGCTGTACGTTAATATGTTCTGTGAATTAACTGTGGCATAGAATACCAATGCCAGGAGAAATTTTGTGGGTAGTCCAGTCAAAAGCAGTTTGACTTTTTGCAAATATGCTTGCTGTGACAATAACACTACGTGGATTGGAAATAAACAAATATATAATGTTTTTTCTAAGGAAAAAAATTGCTGGAATATCTTTTAGTAGAAGAAATTCTTTACACTTATCAAAGGGCTGATTGTTCTTTAATTCCATTGGTATGATTGGGTTATTTATATCCAAAGGCTTGAATAGTCTGCTTGTGTAATAAAAGCTGCGTTGCATAAAAGGTACTTTTTACAGAAGTTGGATTACTTTACTGTTAAAATGCTTTGGGCAAACTTATAGTAGGTATTAATTTAACAGAAATAGCTAACTTAGTATAGACCACTTGAGATTGACTAAAATTGGTCATAATTAATTATTTGGTCATAGCTGTTTGAAATGGTAATTGACAATGTTCTGAAGGAAGAACCTGAGATGGAGTGACTGCCTTTTGAGAAACTTTTCTTTGGACAAAATAAACTTCTCCTTTGAAACTATCATGTCTTTACTGTTAGGTTCATTTTATTTGACATTATTAAAATACAAATGTATTTTATTTGAAGTCGTAACTTGCTGAAGTAAGCATGTATTTGTAGAGTTTACAACTGATGGGTCTTCTGAACAGTCACAGTTCTGATACTATTAAATATCTTCTAGTTCATACCTCTGTGATGTGACCCTGAAATCTTTAGATGGAAAGGAATTCCCTTGTCATAAGTGTGTACTTTGTGCAAGACTTGGTAAGTGTGTATATACATATATATAAAATATATCTATCTATATATTTTTTTTAACTCAACTTTTATTGCATCTTCAACTGAAATGCCTTTCTTTACAGATTATTTTCACAGCATGTTAAGCAGTTCATGGATTGAGGTAAGCTTGCCAATAAACATTTGTGGTAGTATGTTTTGTTACAGCAAATAAGTGTCAGGTCTTCAGTTTTTCCTAAAATAATGTATCCTAAATAATGGGGAAGGGGAAGGGCTGGATTCTGTTTGCAAGGGGAAAAAAAAAAAAACACATTGTTGGTTACTCTGTACTTGTATTGTTGAGATTCTGTATTATATGAGAATAATAAACGTAAGAGTGTATATCAGAGGAGATCAAATTATTACTTTCTTTTAGCAGTTCATTTTGAGCTAGTTCATGGATTGGTGCTGGCCTGTTCCTATAGGATACTGATGCCTTTGGATGTATTATCATCTCTTTTCTGTAAAAGATCTTACAATTTAAATAGTATGGAATAGTTTTTCATAGGTACTGAGTGAAAGGTACAGCAGAATTGAAAGTCAAAATGTGCAATCTCTATTTGACTTTTACTGATAATGGAATAGAGTGTATCGAAGGCTATTCAACTCATTTACCAGATGCTGCTTCAAAAGGTGTAGGTCTTTTATTTGTCTTGATTCCTATTTGCTAGCAATGTTCAAGAGTTTTCTTAACTTTCCATAGCTTTTTGGCAATGTGTAAATCTGAGAACCTGGTGAAATACTGGCAGGATCTTGATGTCTGTAAGAGGTTTTTAAACCTAAGGTGGGAAATATGTCAGTACCAGTAACACATTCTTAAGCAAAAGAAATCTTTCAGTATCAAGCTTTGCTTCAGCACCAACTGAAATAAATAGAAGTTGTTAAGCAGTGACATTGAATAAACTTGAATGATGGCAGTTACGTCGTTTAATGGCTAATGTTTGCTCTTATAAAAACTTTGCTTTAATGGTTAGGATGGTTCTTCAATGAAGGGTTTGCTGAGGACCTTATTTTCTGCAGGATTAACAATAAAGGCTAAATTAACCTTTCAATTCTATTCTTAAATGGGAACTTGTGATTTCACTAGATCTTTTACCTTGAAAGGAAAGGAGTTCACTGCTCTGCTTTTAAACAATTGTGGGTAAAGTAGTATAATTAAGGAGGATTGTTAGAGAAGACCCTCAAACTGATAAAGTGCTGAACAGTTTCATGGATATTTATTTAGAAGTTTGGCCAGACTTTAATTGCTCTGCTTCTATCAATTCTTAAAGAACTTGAACAGATTTTGTCCAAATGCTTAAATAATTATTGATTTTTATTTTATTTTATTTTATTTGTTTATTTATTTTTTGCATTTTAGGCTTCCTGTTGTTCTGCTCTGGAAATGCCAATACATTCTGACATACTGCAGATAATTGTAGATTACCTGTATACAGATGAAGCTCTTGCAATAAAAGGTGCCAGTAATATATTTTCAGTTCAACTGTAGCTCCTGCAAGTTTTGTATTTTTAAAATAGAAATTCCATGCTTGCATTGAAGTTTTGGGTAGGAAATCCAAATTGGTGTGTCTTTAGATTTTGAGGCTGTTCACCCCAAGCTTTGTTGTACCTTTTTTTTTTCAGTTTGTCAGACTCTCCAGTTTTCCTTTTCCCTCCTTCTTGCGCTTCAACAACAACAAAAAAAATCACCTTTTGTGCTCTTCTAAGCTATTCCTTGTGCTGTGAGAATTCCCATCAGAATTTGTCTGTCTCCTGCTAAAATCTCACTGAAGCTCTTTGTGTTGCAACTGCTTATGACTTGCCCACAGTGTTTATGTGATGCTTTGTTTTCCAGATTCTCAAAATGTGGAATTCATATGTAATGTTCTTGTGGTAGCAGACCAGCTTCTTATATCCAGACTCAAAGAAGTGTGTGAAGTAGCCATTGCAGAAAAACGTGAGTTCTTCCGCTTCTATTATAAAGGTTTAGAGATTAAAATATACTTTTTTTAGATTTTAAAGTTCTTGCCTTTTCTTCTGTATCTCAGCACAAAATTGCTTGCTTATATTCCTTTGTTCTGGTTACCTTCTGCTGTTAATTGCACGGTGTTAACAGTTGCTTCTTCAGTCTAGGTTAGCATAATCTTTATTTCTTTATGCTTCTTTTTCTTCATTTCACCATCTTTAATTAAAAAAAAAAGAAAGAAAAATGAAAAATCATCACAACAAATAAAACCAAACTTTTATCAAACCTTTATTTCTACCGATTTTTGTTCTCTGTTCATTAAATTCAAACTTCTTGTCTTTAAAACATGACAAAATTAATTCCCTGTTTCTATTTTTGTCCTTGTATTGAGTTCTCCTGTTGTTTATTTGAGACAGTACTGTTTCTATATGGCTGTGAAGATCTGTCTCTTCTGGAAAACATTAAATGTTGTTGCTCAGCTTCATATGCAAAGTCAGCATACAATTTTTGTTTTTTTCTTGGTGACTTCCCCCTCCCCCCTGCTTTTTTTTTTTTTTTCTTTCTCCCAGCTAAAGGAAGATTTGGAGATTTAAGAAGAGCTTTATGCTGTATATGAAACTTGCCATTTTTAACTTTCTTTTTCCCCTTTGTTTTGATCCACTGAGTTTCAGTATGCTGAACTTAATATATCTGTAGGTAGGATCTTTCTGTTTTTGTGAAGTAGCCCTTGCATTCAAGCTGCTATGAAGTTCTGTGGAGCTTGCTGTAGTTTATGACCATATGAGCATTAGCATTTTTTCTAGGAATGAAAAATATGTCTTTTCCTGATGTTTTAATAACTAGATTGTGCTGTGCAGTAAGTCTCAAAAAGTGCTATATGAGATTGCAGCATCTCACCCAGTTTAGTTTGTTGTGTTTTCTCTTTGCAGTTACTTTAAAGAATGCTGCTGAGCTGCTGGAGTTCTCAGCAATGTATAATGCTGAGCAGTTAAAGCTGTCCTGCCTGCAGTTCATAGGGCTCAATATGGCAGCTTTGCTTGAAGCAAGGTAAGGAGAGATGCAGGTGTGTTTGTGTAATAGCTGTTAAATTCAAATATTCCGAAGGCAAAGTTGTTGGAAGAAGTAAGAGGAGCACTTAAATGTTAAAGTACACCTGAATGCTGCTACCTTAAAGGGAGGCTCATTTTTGCCAAACAGGGAGAGAGAAACTAGTTATGTGTCTGTACGTACTGTACGAGTACAAAAACCTATGTTACTATCTGGCATAAAAAGCCTGAATTAGGGAGAGAAACTTCTCTTGAATTCAGTGGTTTTGACATTAGGCCTGATCTTGTTCAATGTTTTTTACATTGTTTTTGAAGATACATAAAATTGCTGTGTGCTTTTTTATTTTTTTATTTTTAATATACTTGATAGTTGCTGTAGTAATTGAATTTATGTTAAGTAGGTTTACTATAGCTGATGCATTTTCTGAAGAGGATGGGGCCTGCCTTCTGGTAGTCTATTTTCTTTAGCTGTCTGCAGCAGAGGCTGAACAAATGATTCCTCTCTTGCTTTCCACAAAGATTCAGCTAGACTTTTATGAAGTTGAAGGTATCCTCTGCTATTCCTTTTCTTGATGCTTTCAGATAGGTCTTCAAGTTGCTTCCAGAGTAGATATCATCTTCTCAGGGCAAGAATGTCATCACTGATTGAGTTCAGAATGCCAGCACTTCAGTTCTGTGTCACACAAATGCCCTGCATGTATCACAGATACAGGAAATTGTTCATAGTGTCAGTATTCTTCTTTACATCTTCATATGTGTAAAGATATTTTAATCTTTGATTTTTGAGAGAAGAGTAAAAATTTAACGTTGTCTTCAGCGTTACTCTGAATTCAGATTTGTTGCATTTTAAGCCTGGAAAAGACATGCAACTTTCATACTAGAAACAAGAGTGCATCTCTGTTTTACTGAAAATGTCATTACTGGGTAGCAAGACTTCTGATCCGATAGGCCTGAGACATAAAACTTAGCCATGACAGCCTTGTGCAAGGAGAGCCGCTCATGCAGGCAAGACAGAATTTTGTTGCAGAACTTGTTGCTATAGTTGGCATAAATGTCAAAGGATTTTGTGGCTGAGTTTTATAGAAGAATTTGCATGGACCTGGAGTGTTAGATATGAGCCAGCAAGACTTGGAAGTATGCAGAAACAGGTAAGGTAGTAATCAGTATATAGTAGTTTAACTATATAGGTCTGTGTTGGCTGTGTCTTTAAGTAAATGTAGACTGTCTGGAAAGGTTATGGTTTTAATCCTGCCTTATAACAAGGGAATTAACTAGTTTATGGCTAGAGTTCATTTACTTCCTTCTATTTGTGTGACTACCGTAAATGCATATTAATGTATCTAAGTGAACATTCATTTCAATTTTTCATTAATATAAGTTTTATTTTGTTTTTATTTTTTTCAAGCTAAGCTAAGCTTAGCTTAAAAGGTAAGGTAAACAAACTTTTGTTTGTTTGTTTTTAAGGACTCTGGATGTATTAAGCGATGAAGTTGTAAAGGATCTTTCTGTTTATTACAGGAAAATGGTAAGTTGTACAACTTGAGTGTAAGATGATTAGGTTTAAAACGAGAACAGGTGAGTAATACATATATACCTGCAAGGTCTGTAGATGACAGGCTGAAAGTGGAACATATGACTCAAAAAATTAAGGTTAGCTGCTGCTATTACCACTCTCATGGAGCTCATATTTCATTATTCACTAGCCACTGCTGCAACAGTATTGTCCTATAAATTCATTAAATTATTCATTAAATGTATTAAATGTTCTTTAATAATTGTTGTGTGGGGAAAAAAAATTAAGCAAAATCTGTGGAAAAGGGCATCTGTTACTTAGAAGAAAGGAGAAGAAAGCAAATGAGACTTTCACCAGTGAAAAGTGCAGTGTTCTCATTATATCTTAAAAGCAATGAGAAAAATAGTGTGAAAGTTGAACTTCCACGCATAAGGGGAAAACCAAGACACGTTATAATCCTGTATACTTTAACTGCATGGTAGTAAAGGATGAGAGTTCATATAAACCTGAAGCATTTTCTTTCAGGAGTTGTAGGCAGCTGAAACATGCATTCTGAGTCTGTCACTTGAATAAAAGAATTCTTCTTCTATTCTACTTAGAGATGTGGCTGAAATTTATAAGCTGGTTAAATAATTAATTAGTTAATCTGTAGAAGTGTTTTAAATAACTGTAATTTTTGGTCCTTCCACAACAGATCAAATATTTGCTAGCAAACAATTTAAGAGCAATAGTGTAACAGCTTTTACAATTACAGATTCCAGCTATGGTCAGGAGAGTAATTACTCCATATGCAGATGGACCTGACTTAAGTTCTTTTGAGCCTGAAGATGGAGAGAACTTCCTTTTTTTAAAGGAAGAAATGAATACAGAACAGAATTCTCAGTGAGTACCTGTTTTTCATCAACATTTCTAACTAAGTGAGGTATATATGGTATTTACCCCCCTTTGGATGGTGCCTAACTGACTCCCTTTGGGTTCAGAATTGAAATATTAGGAAATATGAGAAATGGAGATTTCGAGGACTTTTTCTTAGTGCCCATAACTATTGTAAAATGTTGCAGAATTGCAGTGGAGCAATCTCCCCCACCCAACTGGAGCAATGGAGCAATGCCAGACACAGGCACAGACTGGGAGCCACATGGCTGGAGAGCAGCTCAGCAGAAAGCGGCCTGGGGGTGCTGGTGGGCAGCAGGTTCAGCATGAGCCAGCAGCGCACCCAGTCAAAAGATGTGATCCTCCCGCTGTATTTAGCATTTGTGTGGCCTCTCCTTGAATATTGTGTGCAGTTCTGGGCTCTACAATATAAAAAGAATGCTAAAGTCCTTGAAAGCATCCAGAGGAGGGCACAAAGCTGGTACAAGGAGCGGAAAGCATGTGCTGTGAGGAGAGGCTGAGGACACTTGGGTTGTCCAGTCTGGAGAAGAGGAGGCTGAGAGGCGACCTCCCTGCTATCTGCAACTGCTGAGCAGGGGAAGTGGGGTTGGAGGTGCCGGTCTCTGCTCCCTGGTAAATGATGACAGGATGTGTGGGAATGGCACAGAGCTGCTCCAGGGGAGGTTCACACTAGATATAAGGAAAAATTTTGTTACCGTGAGGGCAGTCAAACACTAGAGAAGGCCTCCTAGCGAGGTGTTGGATGCCTTGTGCCTGTCAGTGTTCAAGAGATATTTGGATAATGCCTTCATTAATATGCTTTAACTTTTGGTTAGCCCTGAAACAGTCAGGCAGTTGGAGTCGATGATATTTGTAGGTCCCTTCCAACTGAACTGTTCTGTCCTGTTCTGTCCCTATAAGTAACGTGAGGAAAGGTAACAAAATGAGCATTGAAAATAATGTTTAGGAATTGTGCGTATGTGGCAGCAACTGCATATGCATGAGAACAACTGTGAAATTCATTGAACTTCACTGAATTAGGAGAAATCGAGAGAGAATAATGCAGAATTTTTAATATGCTATAGATCTGTCTGGAAAATACTGTTAATCTGCGTTTCTTAACAGAATGTCATGTGAAATAACAGATTTTACAGCGTGAGTTTCTAATCTGTCAGTTTAAAGTGGATACTCTCTGGCTGGAGGGTAACAAAATGAACTGCCTGTGTTTAAGAAGTGTCAGAAAACGTGATTCAAACAACTGTAGATCAGCTAATTTGTTCTTGGTAGTTTTCTGGGCTTCTATTGTTCTGTTTTACGACATTTGTTCTAAAGACAGGGAGGTGAGACCAATAGGATTTGTAGAGTCTTGTCAGGCTAACTTAATACGCTTACTTTCTGATGAGCAAGTAAATTTACAACTACTTTTTTTTGGTACAGTTTCTGAACTGGAGAAATTGATTGTGATAAGTTTACAACTATGAAAAATTAATTTGATAAGATGGTTACAGTATTGATGCAGGAATGATTAAGTTCATATATATTTATTCCACAAAAGTAGAGAAGAAGCTAGGGGTACTGTAGCTGTGATTCATTTAATTCAGAATTTCTAGTAGTTTTGTTAAAATAAGACTCCTTTTACTTGATTCCACTGTTCCTAATATCATACGTAGGAACAAGTAACATTCTGGTAACATGACCATATACCTGGTGTATTGTAGTAGTAGTGTTACTTTGGTGTCAGTATCTGTGCTGGGGAAAAAGAGCTACTCTGCTTTCTGCCAGTTGCTGTGATGTGTGGCGAGTTTACTCTGACCTAGGTAGCAGTGCCAGCCTATGCAGCTGCTGTATCTTCCACTGTCTCAGCAGAAGTGTTTGCGCAGTGGAACGGATCAGAGACTAGATCTATATGAGAGAGATTTTTTTTCTCTTCCTCCTATTTTTTTCCCAAATCATTTACTAAATAGTTGTGCCAATGCATAAGCAGGTGTAGTGCCAGAGGAGGAACAAGCAGCTAGCGACAGCTGGTGGGAGCAGCTATTACTGCTTAAAGGATAATTACGGTGGCTGGCTGAAAAACTTGACACTGGTAGTTTTGAGACTCAATTTCCTTGATGCTTTAATCCATCTTGTACTTTTTTGTTTTTAATAGGGAAGCCCTCTTCAAAAGAGCAAAAACTAAGGCAAAAAAGAAGCCACGGAAACGCTCTGACAGTTCAGGAGGATATAATCTATCAGATATTATTCAGAGTCCAGCCTCTACAGGTCAGTGGGAAAAAGGTTACTTTCAGGTATAAAAACAGAACATAAGAGTTTAATTTGCAACACAATGCAATTTTTATACTTCAACGATTAAACTTTGTAAAGATTATTTCTTTTCTATTAAACACCACAGCTGAATCTGAATAGTGAATTCTTATGACTACGTTGTTTAAAGGGATGGTTGTCACCTTAAGCTTGTGTGCAAAGTTTTCTCTAAAAGCACCGCTTTTGTAAAACAAAATTAATGGCCACTTTCCCATATAGTTTTAATAAATGGAACATTTCTACTAACATGCTTTTTTTCTGGAGTATCAAAGATAGATTAGTCACTGTTTATTGAAAATATCTTAAAAGCCTTCATTTTCAACAGAAAAGTGTCTGTTTTTTCCTAAGACTGTATGTCATGAGACAGAAAGAAAACCGGGAGCAATCTTAATTTTTTTTTAAGATAGTTTCCTTAAAATTATTATAGTCTCGTATAGTGAGCTAGCTAATCTGGCTATTTTGTACCCATAATATGGAGTTAATAATTTTTGCTTTTCTTTTTTTTAAGCATTGTTTGGTCCTGCGCTCATGATATATTAGTTTTACTCTCTATTCTTATTTCTTAGGCTCCATAAAGCTGGATAAAACTAACTCTGTAGAATCACTTCCAGAACTCCTAACATCTGACTCTGAAGGTAGTTATGCAGGAGTGAGTAGCCCCAGAGACTTGCAGTCCCCTGACTTCACAAAAGGATTTCATCCAGAGAGGACTGAGGTTGGATCTCTTTGTTCCTAGCAATTTTTTTTGTGTGTGTGTGTTTATCTAATCCATCAAAAGCAAGGTTTGCATTTTTGCAGTGTTTCTGAGAAACTATTGTCCTTAAAATGAAGAGACTTTTGCTTAACTGGCAAAAAGAAATAATTTTGAGATAATTCTGCCTATGTTAAGTGTTACAGCTTTAGAAATGAACATCTCAGAATAAATTTCCCATTAACAAGATGCATATTTGGACTTAGGGTGAATTGTGAGGAAAAAAGGGTACAAATAACAGACAGAGCAGGGATTCACTAATGCATTGCCTATTTTTCAGGTGTTCTTTAAGATCTTTTTACTTACATATGTCATCCAAGTTGCTTGTAGCATCACTTTTTTTTTTGAGGGGGAAAAATGTGGGAATATTTATGCTACTTTTTTTTTTCTTTTCTTTTTTTT
>VXAA01007314.1:45715-66398 GCA_013399115.1 Anseranas semipalmata
ATATATATATATATATATATATATGTATATATAAAAACGGTAAACCTCTATTTTCTAACATCTGTAGAAATTAGATTTCTTTTAGACTTCAGATATGGCATGCCTGAAATAGAGTTTGCTTAAGAGTATTTCTGTGTAACTACTGGGTGGATGAAATCAGTTTATTCAAATACAGTTGGAGCATTTCCTGATCTGAGTTTTCTTATAAGCTGATTTATTCCATGAAAAATTTCACCTAAACAATTAAGAAGGCTTACTGAAATATCTATGTATTGGTTATGTCTGTGTATTATAATTAGTATTATAATTAGAACTATAATTCCAAGGACAAAAATGACTTGTTCAAGGTGCATGTAAATTACTGCGTAATAACTAGAAATATTTTGCTCTTTGGTTAAATTGTTTTGACCCTGCATCCTGCTACCTCCAGTAAAACCTCTGGTTTGGGATAAAAATAACTATCTAAGCTCTGAAGAAAGAAATCTCAGCCTTATTTCTAAAAGTTTGTATGACCAAGTTGTCCACCCACTTGCATCTCTTTGCCAGGAACTTGGAATGCTATGCATTTTAAATATATTTAGGAAACAGAGGGCTTGAAAATCTTACTGACTTTCCTACCTGCCGTCTGGAAGCAGCACAGGGTGGCTGCTCTGCCGTGGCAGGGGAGCCAGGGGTGGCAGCAAGGCTGGCAGGGCAGTGGCCTCACTGGTCAGGGCACAGTCCCACTGCGCTGGAGTGAGGTGAGCAGGGCAGGCTCCGTGGTGGCGACCAACGTAAGCCACAGTCAGTGACTGCAGACAAGTCCATAGGGATGAGACAGGGATGAGGTCAGATCTGGAAGTCAGGGTGAGGATCAACAAAGCTGGGTTTAGGTATAGCTGCAAAATAACTCGAGCAAGGCGTAAGACTGAGCAACTAAGCTTAAATGCAGCTCCTGAGCAGAGAGGAAGTCCCTGGGAGTCTTCTCACAGCTCTTTCTTACAAAAACTCTGTCCCTAGCAGCCTGACTCAAGTTTACAGAGCTGCACTGAGGGTGAAGGGTTTGCAGAGCCTGTTGGTGCACAGGGGCCCCTGACACCCATTACCTCCCAGTTTTTCTTAAGAACCCCTGTTCCATCTCGCTCCAAAAATTGTCCCTGCCATAAGGAAAGGACAGTTCTGCTGGGCCTCCCTCTTGGTTGCTCAGTTTGTATAGAAACTGCTGTTTCTCTAGAATGGAAGTAATGTATGTCATATTGGTAGATAAAGAACAAAATGAGTGGAGAAATAAAGGAACGTGGGGGGGGGGAATGGTGTTAGAGGAGAGAGATAGGAGGGTTTTGGAGAGTGTGTGTGGTGGAGGGGTATCCTTCAGAAACAGGGATAAAGCTGAGGTTACTGTAGTGAGTGGAGATGTAGGAACTTGGAACAGAATTCTGCAGAAATAACAGGTATCATTAATTTCACTGCTAGCAAAACAGTAGAGCTTTTCATCGCGTGGGAGATGGCATGGGCTGTGGTGATAAGGGAACTTGCACTGGATGCTATTGCTAGTTTTGTCACGTGTGGTCTGTGATCTCCGTAAAGTCACTTCATTTCCTTTTGCTTTGCTCTGTCTCGTCTGCAGTCTGGCCTGTCTGCAAGCTCTCAAACAGGATTCTTTGAGCTAAATCCAGGCATAATATGTTAGTTTTCTGAAAATGATACATTAAGCTAGTGGGAGCCTAGATGACTGGATTGGCTGTCGTCAGTCGGAAAAGAGGGCACTTCCAGAGCTATTTCAGGTTGTTTTGAATTGTCTCTGAAGATGCTTATTTCTCTCTATTAGGTATAAAGAGCCTAGGTGACTAGTTCATCCATCTGAAAGTTAGGAGTTGTGTTTCTGCTTTGAGGTAATTTTATTCTTTGACTGTACAGTTCTTGTCGCAGCAGGCTCTGACAGTTGCCAGCAGCATTCAAGAACTTTTTCAGTGAAGATTAATTATCCCCACCCTTTCCTCTTCATTTTTAAGGAAAGGAAATTGAATGTGTGTAGAGCATAAGTAAATCTCATCTCTCTCTTGATGTCAGACTTACTGATGCTACACAGCTACTGTTTCTGCTCTCTCTTTTTTTTTTTTTTTGGATAAACTGTGCAGTAATTAAACTGAAACTTTTCTTAAGTCACTGGATGAGATTTTGAGATTTTGGGGGGATTGTATAAATGCACTTCCATATGCTGTCTCCTTCCAGTTTCTGCAATCCAGAAGTTTTCTGTAGATGAACAATGTCATGAATGTGGAGATGTGAACTGGATTGGGTCCAGAGGCGGATCAGCTCACAAGCTGGGCTGAGTGGATGTGGCTGCGTTGTTTCCAGGGACAGCTCAGCCTTGGGAGTTATGCTGCGCAGCTGTGTGTATGTAGCTCAAAATGCAAGCTAAAAACATAGACCTGACGTGAGTTAACTTTGTTGTGGCAGCCTGGGTTGTCTTCTGTGTTACTCTAGGGAGCAGTGAGGAGTCTTAGTGGAAACATGTCTCTTCGGCTTCGCATGGGAATGGCCTAGTTTTGGCATGGCTAATATTGAGCTAATAACTAGTGCATGAGTGAAATGGTACAGCAAAACCCAAGAGGTTCTGCAGGAGACCAGCTTTTGTGTTCTTTTTCTGAGAGCGGTCATTAGATCATGGAGGCACCGGACCTGACATGGCTTCAAGTGAACTAATCCTCAAGAAACTCTGGGAAGTTGAGCGTTGGGACATCTCGGTGGCTGTGCAGGAGTCATGGCAAGTTCAGCCAACTGAGTTAATTAGGCTGGTTCAGTACTGATGATACTTGGCTGGTTTGTTTCCATGCAGAACCACTTACATCTCTGCATCAGTCTTTAATTTTCGAGACTTCCAGGTTTCCAAGTTCTATGTTTTTAGGCTTTTTTTTTTTCATTTTTCTATATATCCTCACTTCCCGTTTCCCCTCTGTTCCATTCTCCTAGTTATTTTGGTGCCAGCTGAGGAATTAATCTAGCATGTTGAAATATCTGCAGTTGATTTAATATCTGGAATAAGTGTCTTGCTAGCAAGAAACACAGATGTACATATCTATAAACAGCTTCAAAATATCTGGACTGCCTCCAGATTTTAAAGCCCCACTTAAATTGAGGTAGATGACACAGGTACTTAAACTTGTCTTTTAATTGATCACTAGAGTGTGCTGTGACACTGGAACTGTGAATTGCAGTTAGTGGAAGTTTGTGTGTGTGTGTTTTGTTTTCCTTACTCTGGAGAAAAACTCTTTATGCTCAAACAGGTTAGTTAAGTTTAACAGTCTATTTGGATTTGTTTATGGTAATGCTGTGAGTTCTTTGGATTATGAGTGGGAAGGAGAGAGTATCTTTCAAATGGGCCGGATATGTGCAGGTTATTGTCAATTGTGCAGGAAGGTGAGTATTATTAGAGCAGGTGGAAAAAAAGATAAAATAGAGAGATGACACCAGAATAAAGGCATTCAGTAAGCTGTACAAACATGCTCTTAATTAAATGAACTAGCAAGGAGAAAACTGCCTTCTTTTCCTGTTCTCTGCCCTTCCTTTTCTTTGATTCTTTCCTGGTTTTTATTCTCGTGTTGTCTTTGTTATCTGAAGTAAGAGCTGGAAGCTGATTTATCTAGACTTCAGACAAAAGTAATCCCCTATGTTGAAATCATAGAATAACTTATGATTCTGTAGTCCAGCCTCCTGCTCAAAGTAGGTCCGACTAGATCACATTGCTCAGGACCTGACCCAGTTGACTTGTGATATTTCCAAGGATGTAGATACTCCATTCTTTCTAGGCAACATGTTCCAGAGAATGGTCATCCCCATGGTGGATTATTTTTCCTTATATCTAACTGGGACTTCCCATTTTGCAGCTTGTATCTGTTGTCTCTTATTCTGCCTCTCAGTACCTCTAAGAAGATTCTTGCTGCATCTTTCCTCAACCCTCCAGTTAGGTAGTTGGAGGTAGCAACAAGATTGTTGATTGGTGATAAATCTGTCCTGGCTGTTCCCACTCATCATCTTGTCTTATGTGCTCAGAAATGACTTTAAGAAGGGTTTGCTCCACAACCTTCCTGGGGATTGAGGTGAGACTGATTGGTCTGTAGTTCCCCACATCCTTCTTCTTGAAAATAGATCTAACATTTAGCTTTTTCTGGTCGTCATGAAACCTCTGTGGTTGATTGCTGGTTGATTGGTTGTTTTTTCTTCCTGCAAATACAGAAGTGCTTCTCTTTGCCCTGCATATCCCTCAGTTGTTTCAGCTGCAGCTGAGCTTTTGGCTCTTACAGCTCTCTCCCTGTACACTTCCTCCTGTGTAGCCTGTCCCTGCTTCGACTGTTTGTCCTATTTGTATTTGAACTCAGTCTAGAGTTGCCTGCTTATTCATGCCAGCCTTCTGCCACACTTGCTTGCCTTCAGACACATTGGAATGATCTGAGTTTTGTGTCTGTTCTTGAAGATCAGAAATCAGTCCAGATACTGTCTGTGAAGTGTAGTCATATTCCCTCTAATTTTTTCCTTTGCAAGGTTAGAGATAACTTTTAGTCTCTCAGAAAATCATCAGTGGAAGACTCAATACCATTTTTTTCCTTCTCTGCATCTATGACAATTTAGATTATTCTTCCTTGAACCTAAGAGACGAAAACTGAAAGCTCTTCCAAATAAGCTTCATCCGGTGTGGTATATGGTGACAGAAGTATTTGTTTCAAATAGAAACAACTTGTCCAACATACTTCTGAGTCAAGATTGTTTTTTCTCACCATACACTTCTGATTCATTGTCATGATCAGCACACCCTGGATTCTTCTTTTTCTCTTCAAGCTGAAAAATTCCTATCTCAAATATCTGCATTTCACACAGTCTTTTGTACTTCTAAATTTTCTTTCCCATTGTTTTGTTCCACGGACACACTATTTGTACTTATTCTTTCCTAAATTAATAGTATCTATTAATTTTGTCTCCTGGTTTGAGCATTGCTGCTTGTTGCATTCACCAACATTAACTTATGGTAATATTTATTTTAGTTAACTTATTCTCTAAAATAACGATTAACCCAGCTGTAAAGTGAGTAAGAAATTAGCTAGGGAGGAGAGGTAGGGGAAATTCATTTAAAAAAAAAAAAAAAGAAAAAAAAAAGAAAAAGGGTTATGTTTCTATTAGTCTTATAGAATTCCTATATTAGTTTATCACACTTATCTGTCACGACCTGATACTTTTCTTCAGTAAAGTAGGATTGTGTATCGTGCCATTAGTTTTCTTTTACCAAAGATAGAACAAGAAAAAAAAACACAAAATACTTTTTTTCTACCTTTTTTCCCCCATCTGTTCTTCAATCTGCATGGAAAAAGCATTGCAAATTAATAATGTCAGACTAAAGAAACTGCAGCTCTATAGATACTGCGTGTAGAGAATGGTAGAGCAGACTTGACCTCTCTTGCCATGGAGCTGCTGTTTCATGTGTCAGTTCTTTCAAAGTTCTGGAATAGTGGTTATCCAGAAGTATTCAGTTTGGAAAGTACCACACCTTTTTGGCTTCCTTTCTGTACAGTGTCCCACTGGCTGTTCTGCTATAGTCTGATATGATCAGCATTAATGAAAATGGAGGCAAAGGATCATCTTGACTCATATGAACTGTACTTTTCCAGTGGAAACATAGAAGCAATATGAGCTGGCAGAAGGTGGATCTACTGGGTTTGATTCATGGGAGTGACACTGCAGAGAGCCTCTTTTGAAGCCCAGTGTTATGCCTTGGCAGATGTTAACATTTGTGTTCATTCTGTTCACTGAGCAGTTGGCTGTTTGTTGGGCAAAATTATGTTTTGTGACAAACGACTGGGCATGGTTCATTTAAATGTCATTTTTGATGACAGACGTTCCTTTTCAGCTTTTTTGAGATCTTGCCCTCATTGCTTAGCAGTGGGAATGGTTCTTGTTGTCCTTGGAGTTGTGTTCTGGGGAAAAAATTCCAGGCATAGAACTTAGCAGTTACTGGAATTCTCTTATTAGTTAGCTTTCTATAGATGTTTCCCATTTTCCAAGAGTTTGTGGCCACTTACAGAGGATTACCAAAGCCTTAAAGAAAATTGAGACTGATTTATTGAAATACCAACACCATTAGTTTTTTCAATGCTATAGAATAATTTTAAAAAGTCTGCTAGCATTTCATAGTATCCTATAACACTTTTTTTTTTTTTTTTCTAGAATTCTGGAAGTTGCAAAAATTGCCAAAGATAGATTTTTAAATAACAAGAATATATCTCTCTCATCTTACTGATGTAGGATTTTTTTGACATATATACTTGTCCCTTAAGGCATAAAATATACCAAATGTGATTTCTTTTTGTAGACAGGTTAACATTTTGCAATGGAGTAAAATGTCTTCCTGTTGGGCATTCTTTATTGGTATTTCAGGATTATTTTCAATACCATTAATTCTAGTTGTATGCTGTTCTTATGAATATAGGAGGTGGTTGCACGATACATACCGAAAGTCCGTAATTTCTGGGCTTACACTTGAGGAAATAATTTCCTAGTGCTATTATAGTACTGGCTCTTTTACATGAAACATTTAATTTGAATACAAGATTTTTTATATCTTGAAGTCATATTCTTTCCATGTGAATTGCAAACAGATTTATAGTGAATGCTGTTAGTGCATAACTCAATTGACTATTTTACAGGTTAAAAATAAATAAGTAAATAAAGAAAAAAAATATATATATATATCTTTTTTAAGTGCCTTTGTTCAAATGCTCAGATGTTAGGAAATGCCATAGTTAATGCTCAAACTGAAAATCTGTTAAGTTCTGGTAATCAGAAATGAGTATCTTGAGTGTCCCCGCTAACTACAGTATCACATTTAAAGACAAACTCAACATTACTTCTTAATGCCTTTCTTCTGAAAATAAACCCTACAAATTTGTAATTGGCTACTTTGAATTTGTAATTCATTGTGATTTAGGAGAATGCTTTGTCAGTGACTTTCACTCTTCTTTCATACCTTTTTCCAGATGCACAGCTAGAAGTAGCCCAAGTCTGGAAGACCATGTTCTGGATTCTCCACAGTTGGAGAGTCATAAGTAAGTCTGACACTGGCTTAGACTCTGGAGCTTGTTTTCTGTATGTTGTGCTGACCTTTTTCTTGATACTGCCTCATAATGTCATTTGCTTTTTTTTTTTTTTTGCAGTCCTTGGTTAGCAACATCACCGACTAACTCTCCTGTGATAGCACCTGTCATGTTTGCAGCTATTGTAGAGGAAGAGCTCCAGCAAGAAGCTGCTCTTATTAGGAGCAGAGAAAAACCTTTGGCTTTGATCCAGGTAAAGTGCTAATTTACTGCAACTGGGTACACAAGGAGTTTCCAGTGGCTGTTTCAGAGATCAGTTTTTAGGACTAATTATGTATTGATACACTTAGTATCATTTATATAATGGTATTAAATATCATTTAATAATAACTTCACATTGTTGTTTGATAAGGCAGGCCTATATTAAAGTCAAATTGACTATTGACTCCATGACTGATACATTCACAGAATCACAAAATGGTTGAGGTTGGAGTCTTTGTAAATTGTTTAGTCCAAGCCCGTGCTCAGAGCAGGATCAGCTAGAGAAGGTTGTTCAAGACTTTGCCCAGACAGCTTTTGAATATCTCCAAGGATGGAGACTCCACAGCCTTTCTGGGAAGCCTGTTCCAGTGTCTGACTGCTCTCACAGTAAAAAACAAAAAATAACAACAACAAATCATATTTAGACAGATTTTTTCTGTATTTCAATCTGTGCCTGTTGCCTCTTGTCCTGTCACTGGACATCACTGACCTGTCTCACTCAGTCTTTACTCTCTCCCATCAGCTGTTTATACACTTGGATTAGATCTCCCTGAGTCGTCTTTTCTCCATGCTTAGCAACTGCAGCTCTCTTAGCTTCTCCTCGTATGTCACATGCTCCAAGTTTTTAATCCTTTTTGTGTCCTTTCACTGGACCCTCTCCAGTATGTCTATGTCTCTCTTGTACTGGGCAGTCCATAACTTGGCCCAGCACTCTGAATGTGTCTCTCACCAGTGCCGAATAGAGGGGAAGGATCACCTCTCTCAATCTGCTGGCAATGTTGTCCCTCACAGAGCTGAGGATGCTCTCACTCTTCTTTGCTGCGAAAGCACATTGGTGGCTCAGAGTCAACTTGTCCACCAGGACCCCAGGTCCTTTTCTGCCAAGCCGCTTTCCAGCCAGTTGGCCACAGTGTGTACTGGTGCTTGGGATTGTTCTTCCCATGAGCAGGACTTTGCATTTCCCTTTGTTGAACTTGACGAGGTTCCTCTTGGAACCAGAGTCCCTCTGAATGGCAGCACAATTATCTGGAGTGTCAAACACTCCTCCCAATCTTGTGCCATCTACAACTTTGCTGAGGGTGCGTCCTGTCACATCATCCAGGTCATTAATGAAGATGTTAAACAATACTGGCCCTAGTCTTGATTTTGATGTTAATACTAGCGACTGGCCTGTATCTGGGTTTGGACGTATTCACAACCTTTTTGAGATTACCAGTTCAGCCAGTTTTCAGTCCATTTTACTGTTAATTTATCTAGTCCATACTTCAGCTTGTCTATGAGAATGTGGGAGACAATGTTGAAAGACCTGATGAAGTAGAGGTAAACAACATCCACTGCTTTATCCTCATCCACCAAGCCAGCCTTCTACGATGAGAAGGCTATTGGGTTTGTCAGGCATGATTTCCCCTTCATAATGCATGCTGACTACTCCAAGTCACCTTCTTGTCCTGCGTATGTTTAGAAATAACATCCAGAAGGATTTGCTGTATCACCTGTCTAGGGAATCAAGGTGAGGGTGACTGGAAATTAGTTCCCCAGATGCTCCTTCTTGCCATTCTTGAAGATAGGAATGATGTTTGCTTCCTTACGAACCTCCTCTTAGTGCCACAACCTTTCAAAGATTTTTTTGGCAGTGGCCTTGCAGTGATATTGGCTAGCTCTCTTAATACTCCCTTAACAGCATGGATGCATCCCTCAGGTGCCATGGATACATGGATATCCAGTTTGTTTAAATGTTCCTTAACCTGATTATCCTCCACTGAGGGTAAATTTTCCTTTTTTCCTGACTTTCCCACTAGTCTCAGGGGCCTGGGATTGCTGAAGGCTGGTCTTACCACTAAAGACCAAGATGAAGAAGGCTATTAGCTCTCCAGCCTTTTCCATGTCCTTTGTCTTTTAGCAGTGGGCCTGCATTTTCCCTAGTCTTGTTTTTGCTGCTTTCTTGTTGCCTTTCATGTCACTTGCCAGATTCAACTCCAGCTGGGCTTTAATAATTCTGTTCCTGCATGCTCAGACAGTGTGTGTATTTTTCTTCTGGGTCATCTGTCTTTGCTTCCACCTTGTATACACTTCCTTTTTGTGTTTGAGTTTTGTAAGGAGCTCTTTGTTATCCATGCAGGCCTCCTGCCATTCTTGTTTGACTTCCTGTTCATTGGCATGGACCATTCTTGAGCTTGGAAGCAGTGATCTTAAAATCAAACAGCTCTTCTGGACCCCTCTTCTTTCAAGGGCCATGTTTTATGGAAATTTTCCAAGTAGATATTTGATCAGATCATAGTCTGTTCTCCTGAAAGTCTAGGGTTGTGATTCTGCTATTTGTCTTGTTCCCTTCTCTTGAGATCCTGAAGTGTACCATCTCATGGTCACTGCAGCCAAGGCTGCCATTGACCTTACCATTCCTGACCAGTCCTTCCTGGTTTGTAAGTATGAGATCCAACAGTGTCTCCCTTAATGAGTTGGTCACCTGTGCTAGGAAGTTGTCACCAATGCAAACCTTCTGGAGTGCTTGTGCCCTGCTGTGTTGCCCTTCCAGCAGATATCAGGGTGGCTCAAGTCTCCCATGAGGACAAGGGCCTGCAAACAGGAGGCTCCTTCCAGTTGTGGAGCAGGCCTCATCTACTACTATTTCCTGTTGAGAAGGTCTGTAGCAGATGTACTCAGGGCCACTAAAGCCTGTTCATAATGGTGGTGTAATTACTGCTGTAAATGTAGATCCGGCACTGAAATACATACTCTTTTTTTCCTTCCAGATTGAGGAGTGTGCTATTCAAGATTTATTAATCCACTATGAAGCTTTTGACAACCCTGATGAATTTGTGACTGTTGAAAGGGCTCCACAGGGACCTATGGCAACACCTATGTGGAACAAGCACTAATTCACACTGTTCACAGTCCATATTGTATGTGCACTTCTGAAATCCTAATTCTTATCACAAGTGGAATGGGACTGGAAGAACACAAATCATGTAATTTTTAACATCAGCATTAAAAATTGCACATAATCAGTAGGTATTTGGTAGAGAAAATGGAAATAATTTGTTCACTGTGTCCTTTACCCACAGTATATATCGTATGTATGTTTTGAGAGAATTTCTTTAACAAGCCCTATTATTAGTAGTGTCACATAAAGCTGTAGATTGGAAATGCATTTGCTAATTTAAATCGTAAGGGTTTTTTGTTAAATTCACAGGTGGCTGAAAAGCGAGTGCTTATTTTGTGATTTAACGTGGAATTGATTGTGCAGAATTATACATCTTTAAAGTTTGGGGGGGTTATGTTCTTCAGAGCTTTCTGGCAAATTGGGAATATGACAAAAAGTTTGTGCTTGAACTTCATGTGAAAGTACAGTTTGATAATGCAGTTTTCCTTAACTTCTGTATGTAAGTACTGGTTCTCTGACTGCTGTGACCAGTACTTTTTACTGTCATGCTCCACAATGAACCTCTGTGCTGTACCTAAGTGCCCAACCGTTGCCTGCTCTAAGTTCAGTTGTGCATGTTTTTTTTCACTGTTGTGAGACTGGCCTTTGAGCAGTCAGTTCTGTTGTGAAGTAAAGTACACAGTTGAATACAACATGGTGGCACTTAATTAGCTCATCTGTAGTCTTATTCTGGTAAATATGGTACAGTTTTAGAACCACTGTGTTTGAGGTACAATTCACTTGAAGTGCTGAGGAAGTACAAGATCTGTCTGTTCGTTGTTAAAGCTATGGGGATGAATGCTTGATTGTGGAATTTGCAAACTCCTAACCTGCAAAGATTATCATAGGTGGCTTTCAGTATTGTGTTTTATGAAGTACTCTGTGCCTGGTTTAAACAAATTTATATATATATACATAGAAAGAAAAAAGGATAGCCTTATCTACAATATTCTGTCTAGTTTGTCTGTTTGTATAGGTGTGTTTGAACTTCTACTTTTTCAATAGTGTCAGTACTCACGAACTCTGGAAAACTGGAATTGAGGGAGCTACAGAAGATGAATGTAGAGAATTGATCACTGTGTGATAAGAGCTGAATCTTGAAAAAAGCTGTGTAGATATGTCTAATGGTTTCAGGTTAAGCTACACCAAAAAATCCCCCACAAAAGTTGTAAACAAATGCAATAAACCATAAATTCTTAATTTACACAAAGTTAATATACTTTTATGTGTTGTTTATTTATAATCAATGCTTTAGGTAACTACAGAGTAATATAAAACTATTTCTTCTATGTATGAAACAAGAACTGTAGGCATTTTGGAGCTACACAGAAAAAGGAAATTGTAGATTTTAATTCTATTTTAAATTCTACTGCTGATTCATTCAATATACTGATGAGGATACTTTAATTAAGTGCTTTGCTTGATGCAATTCAGGGCCTTAGGGCCTACTGAAACTATCCTGCTGAATTAAAAGAAAGCTGATGTACTGCGAGAAATAGCTATAAAAGCACTGGCCTTTTCCAGGTATGAACCCAATTTGTTCTCAAGTATAAAGTTGTAAAGTTCCTAATTTGCATTTCAATTTTTTTTTCCAAAATTGCTTAAATATGCTGTTTAAAATGTCATTCTTCTGTTTTTATAAGAGGATTCATGTTCCCACACTGCTGAAGAGCTTGACTGCTTTTATGCTCTGGGTTTATTGTAGCAGTTTGTTTATGCATTGTCACTGGTTATACTTAATATCCACAAACAAAAGGGAAGAATTATCAGTGTACATGTAATTATCAGTTACATACTTTGCTTTGATCTAAAACAGTATCATTTACCAGGATTAATGTGATGTCAGTGTATATTTTTTGTGTAGACATCATAATCACATCATCATTAAGACTGAACAACCTCTGAGATTGTTCAGTCCAACCTCCCCTGCCCAAGCAGGCTCGGGTAGAGCAGGTTTCCCAGAGCCATGTCCACTGAAGTTTTGAATATCTCCAATGATGGAGACTCCACAAGCTCTCTGGGTAACCTGGTGTTATATTCGACCATCCTCACAGTAAAAAGGCATTTTTTTTTTTTTTTACATTTAGACAGTATTTCTTATATTTCAGTCTGTGCCTTTTGCCCCTTACTATGTCACTGGCCACCAGTGAGAAGAATCTGTCTCCATTTTCTTCCCTGTCCCCCCCCTTCAGGTATTTATACACATTGTTAAGATCCCCCTGAACCTTCTCTTCTCCTGGCGGAACAGTCCCTGCTCTTTCAGTCTCTCCTCATAAGTCAGATGCTTCAGTCCTTTGTCCTTTCAGCCCTTTCAATCTTTGTGGTCCTTTGCTGGGCTCTCCAGTTTGTGCATGCTCGCTATTAGTGTTATTTTACCAGATGTCTTCTGAAAAAATATTCAGGGGTATTTTAAGAGTATTAAAACTTAAACAATTCTATTTATGCGTCTTTGATATATAGCACTGGATCTGTATTCATCTATTGAAATGAGCTGAGACTTGCAGCTCACTTCATTCAACGGTAAGTGGGTGTCTGGTTTTAATAATCTGTGGAAGTGTGCCTGTGGAGGTTATGCTGGCTTTTTCTCTTAATGGATTTTCACATGACCTTCTTCAAACATTTGATGTCACATTCTTTTCAGCAATCCTATTTTTTTGTTTGTTGTTTTAGTCTATCAGAATTCTTAAGGCCAAAGAAATAAGTATGTCATGTATAAGGAGGAGATAAAAGTAGAACCATTAATCTGGTTAGAGATCTTAGATATGTCAGATGAGTGAATATTCATAGTTTGATTTCTTCTAGGTATTTTTTCCTAGGAAAAATAAGTAAATAAAAAAATCCCACAGGCACATTTTCCTATGTATTGTACCTTGCTAATTTTTATTTATTTTATTTTTATTTGTTTACATGGAGCAGAAAGTGATAGGCTGAAATCACAGTTTAAGTTGTTATTGTCAAGTTGGCAAAAGGCTTCTAGTGAAATAGTTGCTGTGTTTCAAAAACAAACCTTCAAAACAACTTTCTTGAACACAAATAAACACTTCGTCTTTTCTCCTCTATCATTCATTATCTCAAACTTCAGTCGCTTTTTTAAAAAAATGGAAGGATGAGTAAAACTTCAAAATACTTTAACACTAAAATTGAGACAATTGCATCTAATATTCTAATACTGCTGCAGTGTCTTCATCACTTACTGTTATAGTCTGTGTCAAGGCATTTTTGAAATGTATAACTTTTCTGCATTGTGCATTGAAATGAAAATGCAGGAAAAGCAGGTGATTTCAGTGAATTAAAGAACCTTTTTGAGAAAACCAAGAGAGCCTTTGTTTCCTAAGATAGGAGACTATTTCTAGTGAATAAATTGACTGTAGAGTTTTATTGAATGGAATCTGTATAAAGACTGGTTTTGTGATTTTTCAAAGAAGAGCATTGACAAAAAATTACTAATCTCACTTGTGATACAAGTCTTGATGATAGCTTCTTACCATATGCATTTTAACTAAATTTTTACACACACCCTCAGCCCACAAGATTGGTAAGTCTTATTTACAAGGACAACAGGAAATTTAGGTACAAGTTCTCAAATTTTTTTACAAAGGCTCTAGCAGTTTTCTGCTAGAAAAGTGAAATTATACTACACCTTTAAATGTTTTTGGACTTTAAGTGATTTTGTTTCCCCCCTTTTTTTTAAATGCTTGGAATAGGGAAATGATACAAAAAGTGACTTTGTCCTCCCTTGACAGTGCTCAACTTGAAAAGTTCATTGGTTGCTCCATTATTGAAATCATGTTCTCCAACCCCTTAGCAATCTGAACTCTCCCTTGCCCAAAGAAATGCTTGTTTTAATGTGTAAAATTTAAGTCAGTACAGATCACTGGATTACAAGATCTTGCTTTGAATATAAAGGTAAAAGATTTGTATTGGAATGAAGTGACTTTATCCCTGAACGTTTGACTTGTATACTATCCGAGAATGGGCAAGATTGAGGTGCTACCATTACAAGAACTTTTGCAGTAACAGGAAACTGGTTAACAAAGGTATCGAATGATCTCAGGATGGATTCCACCCATTGTACTCCACCACGAGTCTGTAACACTCCATCAAAGAGCCTGTTTAACTGAAAGGAAAATTCTTTCCTCTACAAGATTCAACGCCCTTGACCCTGGCCAAGTGAGATGTGGATGAGCTATCCAAAAGGCGAGTTCCTCCTGTCAAGGTTCTAGCTGTAGCAAACCTCAGAAATGCTGAGAGGGAAGGGACCCAGCATAACTGGCCAGTTGTGCACTGGAATACAGACATTTTTCTCACCACTGACTAGTACTGTGAAACCTGAAACTTCATTGTTAGTGTACTTGTATGTCTGCAAGCGCTTAAAGGAGAGCCATGTAGATAGCATTTCTATGTATGCTCTTGGAGGAATATTACAGGCAGGATCTGTCAATACATTCAAGTTAGTTCTTAGTCTTGGGGTGCAGAAGGCTGACAAATTCACATGACCACAATATATGTTTTGTATGATCATGTTTTTGTTTTGATATAGCAAAGGAGTTCGGGGAGTCCCTCAGATAGCTTGTGTGAAATTTTTTTTGGGTGGGAGAGTGGTGTCAGACAGAAACTACCAAAGAAGTTTTTGCTTTCCAAGCAACTACTTGCACTGTAGCATATATTAAGGCACCAGAGGAAAACAAAACAAAACAAATCATTTTCACAGCAGCTGTCAGATACCTGCAAGGACTGGTGTTTCACTAGTGCTCCAGGCCTTGTCTGGGCAAAGGGAGCTGGGTGTGCAGGAACAAGACAGGAAGATTGCATGGTCTAGGTTATGTGATGGTTCAGAACAAGTAATCACACTCTTCCCCCTGGTCTTGATTTAAGTGAATTCTTTATTGGTCTATAGAATTGCTTCAAAATGCATAGTTTTTGCATGCCAATTCTTTCATATCTTGCATAAGCTTTTCAGATGAGCAAGGGAATAAAACTGTTAGAAACCTGGTTATGTTTTTTTGTTTGTTATAATTTTGTTTGCATGGTGTATCACGCATGTCAAAAACACATCAAAAACAGCAAACAAACAAAAAGCAAGTTTATATAAGAGCACACTTCAGCAGGTCCACAGTGTTTTCTCTGAAATAATAATGTACAGCTAGGAGAAAGACAAGCGCTGGCTTTTTTCCTCTCTTTATAAAACAAATAATCATTTTCATGAAACATTTTCAAATAAGATACAAGCAAGGAAAATTGACCCAAAAGCTTCTTTTATGGTTCTGTATACTTCCTGCCATTTTCTTCCTATTCCTTGAAAGCTTATTCTAGGAAGATACAGAGAATGCAGCAAGCCAGAGTACACTGAATTCTCAACTATTCCCTTTGGTGGTAAGCTATTTAAAGATCTACATCTCCTCAGACTGACGTGGCGTTAAAGTAGGTGAGTCTTCAATCATTTCACCATCCTGTAATTCTGCAGGAATATGTCACGTCCACTCTTCAGCCAGTAAACCCTGACGGTAGGGAAACAGCTGCCTGTCTCATAGGTTATGCTGTTCTAGGTGGGAGAATGCCAGGCGCCCTTTGCTTTGAGTACAGGAGCTACGTCTGCTTCGTGAGCCTGTCCCTAATCTCTGTGCACTAGGTGAAGAAAGAGTTCATGAGCACTGCACTGCGAATACGAGCAACTTGCTCCGGCTCAGTTCTCTCCAGATGTAATGACTCATCAGCGATTACTGTCTTGCAGGATGACTGAGCTTTTAGGGTTATTTTCTGTCTATAGGTTTGTTCTGAAGCGGACCCTACTACTTCTGCTAAATGTCACCGATTGTGGCACAGCACTTCATTGTGAGGGCTGTGCTCGTGCCATCTGGTGACACGACACCTGGAACAACCTAGCAAAAAGAAAAAAAAAAAAAAAAAGCAATGACTGCGTTAAGCACAAAGGTGTCTTGTGTTTTGCTTATGCACATTTACAGATTGTTTTGATTTGTTTTGTTTATCCTGCCTTTTAAATGTTGTCTTTATTGCAATGGAAGGGAAAAAATATACAGAATCCTAGCCCTTTTCCTACTGTGTATATTTTAAGATGTTTACAAGACACCCTGCCCACATTCAAGCATGCTGTGAAGATGAAATTAAGCTGTAAGGCTGTGAACACAGCAGGGTTTTCAGGATCCCATCTTTGTAAATGTATTGCACAAACAGCCGATAGCATCAGAGCTCACGGAGAATGTGTGTGCATGCATGTGTGCATAACTATAACTCTTTGTTTGATTTGTTTGCACTTGTAAAACTGAATTATTGCACCACTTCAGCAAAGTATATTATCTGTTATCTCCATCTTTATGTACCGAGTAATCTTTTTATTTGATAGTGCAGGCACTAAAATAGCAGATTTTTTTTTTTTCTTTTTAATATACATAGATTGGTAGTGAACCTTTCCATCTGAGCTTTATCTCTGCACTTTGCAAATATTACCAAATAAGCCTCAGTGTGTTTGTGAGGTACAGTAACAGCCGACCTTCCAGGAGGAGGCTATCAACACGCAAGTGATAAATTGGTTAGTCTGGGGGTAAGCAGCAAACGTCATGTCAAGTCCTGAAGGAGAATCTGTCCGTCCCAGCCCCACACAGAGCCTGTAGCAACATACAGATCCCATTCGAGCAGGATTGTGCCCCCCTTTCCCTGACCCACCTGCTGCTGCTGGAATGCGCATCCGAGGGCTGCCTGTCCCTGGGTAGCGTCTGCTGGTTACTGCCCCCAGGGAGCTGGTCGGGCTGGAGTTCTCATTTTGGTTTGTTTCCGTGTTCACGGGCACTAGCTAGACTTGTAAGCTAATATTCTTGTAGAAGAAGTGCTTGGCATGCCATCGGCAAGTCTATGATGATAGGAGCCAGTGTTAGTGTGATGATTTCGCTTCCAGCAGGGAAGCAGGGCTGGATGCGGGTGGGGATGATCACCTGGGAGGAAGGCACCACGACGTAAGGCCTGAGGGATGTCTGAGGGCAAGCTGCGGAGAAAAAAATTGACTTTGTGTCCTCTGCGGTTTCCTGGTGACCATATAGAAGTATCTAGTATAGAAATATCTTCTGCATCTCCAAGATGTCCTCTAGAAAATCCAGGATATCTTCAGGTCTGATGTGAATTTCCTGTTTTTTTTTGTTTGTTTGTTTGTTTTGTTTTTCAGCAATAAAATCAAAATGATTCCCAAAAATTAAGCTGGGGGTGGGGGCAGTGATGGGGAGAGGGAAATGGCAAAACACACAAATGTAAAACCATCAGCCTAATTTCATTATTTGAGGAAAAAAATAGTATTTGGTTACTTTTCAAAGCATGCAATGTCATTGGATTGGTGTGAAGTTTCAGAGCTGCCATTTGGGCGGCAACACAAGTGGACAGAGGTGGAATCTGCACTCCCAGGGCTCTCTTTTGGCTGATGGCACCAAAAAGGAGGTCTTGGCTGGATTTCTGAAAACTGGATGTGAATTGCAATCTGTACTTGTTTATGCTGTCCCATGTTCATTCTTGTCTTACAAATTCCAACCTCTACTTTCCTAGAAACACTAATTCTAGGATTTACTCAGTCCTTTTCTCTCTCCTCCTTTGCAGCTTCATAAGGAGCAGCAATAATTAAACCACAGTTTTGATAAAGCTTTGGTGGAAAAGGAGGTGTAATGATTTATGTAACACTGTGCAGTGCAATCTTGTTCTGTGAGGGCTCCTGGATATGTGAAAAGTGCACCAGTTGCTGAAGAAGTTGCAAGGCCTTCACTGTAAGTGGCAATGACAAAATGTGTATGTGATTCTTTTATTTTTATTTTATTTTGTAATTAAAGAGTAGACATAAACAGCACCCAAAGATTCCTAATATTCCAGTATGGAAGTCTCCCCTGCATACCTGTCATTAAACTGCATTTTTTTGCAGTGTTCAGAGACTGAAATTACCACTTTAATTTCAGTAATGTCCAAGTGCATATGGCTCTGAAGCTGGATTTAATTTCTCCTAGGATGTGCTTTCATTCATCATATACTTAAAGCATAAGCATCCTCCTGCTTTGATGATCAAAATTTACCTCACTAAGGGGATGAGATTAAAAAATAAAACATGAAGGAGCTGCATCGAGTGAGATTTACACTAAGCGCTGGAAAGCCTTCGTGAAAGCAAAGTAGCAAAAACCTGCTGTGTCAGAGGCAATGCAGCTACCTACTGGCTCTCAAAGGTGCCTTTCTCCTTGTCACTCTAGGGCTGATTGCCTTGGCATGGTGTCTGCAGTGCTGGAAATTTCAAATTATCTCTGTCAATCTGCGACTGTCTTAGTTTTCTTCTGAAAGCTCTGATGCTTTCAATCTGGAATACAGGAGGTGCTTGCTGGTTCTCACTGGGCTGAGGCAAAGAAATCAAAAGGCATACCGATGTATCAGGGCAGCTCCTGCCCTGAGTGCAGAGGAGTCCATCTCCATCACAACTTCATAAACCTAATGGTTATCGTTGTTTTGTTCTGTCCCCAGTGATGTGCAGTGGTGGTATAACGCAACAGAGTTTTTAAGTCCATGTTTCCATAAATAAATTTGTACCAATGCCCTGAAACCTTGCAGAATGCTCATGTGTGCCTGTGCAGCAGCTCTCGGGGCAGATGTCACCGTCTGCTTGGGCTGAGCACAACCAGGGGCCTTAGAAGTGGAAGTTACACAGCCTCCATGAAGTAATGGACCTTTTTTCTGCTTTTAAACATGTAACAACCAAGTATTTTCCTCTTGCTAGTATTATCTTGATAATGAATAAACTTTTCTGCCTTTGTTTGTATGGCACTGCGTTCCTGTATCTCAGTTGCATTATTTTCACACACAAGTGTATGTGTGAGTATGCACATGCGCACACACACACACATCTACCATGAAATTTCTAGTTGAGGTCTATACCTGTTGTAAGCTGAGCCACAACTAGAAATGCCATTGGAGTGCAATGGGCATCCTTAGAGCCACTACAAGTGGTATCAAAGTGCTTTTGTTATTTGTGATATACTGATAGCTGCTAGTCTTCCTTCTCACCCTAAATGAAATTACAGGTGAGAAATGAGTGAGAGATACAGAGATATCTGCTCTGGTTAGGGATTGGGTATTGGCATATAAAGAGGCTCTTTCCACTTCAGCTGAAGGAAAAATTTGGCTAGCTTAAGTAGGAGTAGGATTGAGTTATGCCTTGCATTATTAGTTGTACACTTATTTTCAGGAAGGATGATGGGAACAGGTATAAACCAGTGGCAATGTCACTCTTTGATTCATTTTTGTCAGTTCTGACATTTGGGGAGACAAAGTAACTGCTCCACATTTTCATTCTGCAAATACAAGTGATACCTCATAGCAGCTGGAGGGGATGCATCGGGTAGCACAGGACAGTGTGAACTCATTGCAGTTAGAAGATTTATCATAGAATAAAAGCTGATGATCTTTCACTTATTGAAAACTAATTAATCAATTTACATCCTGGAAGAAGGAAAAATTTATGAATAGGTATTTAGTATTATGAATAGGTATTTAATATTTATTTAACTTATTAAAAGTGGCATCACTAAGCTCAGGGTTGGATGTTTGTAATGCTGCTTCAGACTCTGAAGCAGTATGCCACCATCCAAGAGACTGTAGATTGGCTTTTTGATTCCTGCTCTTGTCTAAATATTTCTAATTTTTAATAACATCTCTTCGGATTCTACTGCTGACAGTGTAATGGTGATTAATTTCAGTTGCTGGATGTTAAATTCCTTTTAGCCTTGTTGAACAGTTCATGGGGAGAGAAGCTAAAGCTTAAGTTTTGTGAAGTTCAAATGTCAGACAGAGATGCAAACTGAATCCATAATGCTGCAAAATCCCACCTCATTATTTTTTTATTCTTATTGTTTCTCCATGACCTGCTGCTGGTGCTACAGGTTGTCACTATCTCTTTGCCACTTAGCTTGACTTCTGCAAGTACCATGACCACTCCACCCCCATGTCCTCATTCGAATTTGGTAATTCTGGCTTTTCAGGAGTAGGCTTTTCTCTCGCAGTGGTTCTTTTTACAATACTTCTGTTCTCAATGATCCACTCTACCTTCTGCATAATGCTTTCAGGTTGGCTCAGTTTGTCTCTACGGTTCGTGTCTTTATGGAAACCGACAAGGCTTCATCCCCCTGCAGGGTCAGCCTGACAGAATGATGAATACGAACGCGTGAATACATCTGCTTTATTTTCCTGTTTCCTTTTGGTGCCAGCCTTATAACTCTCATTTAAGTGGGATGGCTGGCACTTTCTATTTGATTGAGAGTTTAATGTTCTTGTTCAGTTGATGCATTTTCATATAGCAGGGCCACTCAGTCTCAGCAGTTAGCTAGGTACCTCTCAGTTCCTTTAGTGAAGTACCTGTTTTGCCTGAGGTACTTCTGTTAAAAACAACTAAAAAGCAAAACACAAAAAACAA